>JAIQCU010000289.1:0-61867 GCA_022114935.1 Leptestheria dahalacensis | reverse complement strand
CAAATATCCTGAAATATGAGTGTTTTATGCAATATTTTGTGCTGTTTGCAATTTCTAAAAAAGGTAACCGGATCCGGTAATCGGTAACCGAGTACCGACCTTAGGAACCGTACTTGGTAACCGGTTACTGGCAAGTAACCGGATCCGCACAGCCCTAGTTTAACTCGTGCATTGCCAGTAAGAGGGCAGGGCTCCGACGAGACGCCATCTGTCATCTAGTTCGCAAACTATGTATCGCTCAAAAGTTTCACTTGCTTATATAAGTGAAGAAAGAAACGGTTACATAAACAGATAGGGAATTTAGAAAAAAAGTGAGAAGAAAAACATGAGGGAGGGGGAAGTAGCAGAAAACGTGGAACGAAAAAAGTGAACACTGAAGTCTCCTTGCTGGTAACCAACGGAAAAAAAATTAAAAAGTCGCGCCCAACGGTAACTTTTAAATTACTTAAAAGGAAGGTTAAGAAATGTTAAATATTACTGAAGAAATTCTTATATCGTTGACCTGTTATGTTTTGAAATGCAGTAGCAAGATGTATGCAAGTGAAACTTTTGAGTGATACATAGTTTGCGCACTAGATAGCAGGTGGCCTGTCGTCGGAGCTCTGCCGTCTTATTGGCAATGCACGAGTTCAACTTCCTTCTTCTCCTCGTGGCCGCCGTCGGGTTCGCTCATGATAGGTCCGTGTTCCGTGCTTTGAGCTGAGGAAGTCGTGTTTTATTTTCTGTCATTTTTATTTTTCGTCTGGCCTGCGAGATTTTGATTTGTCGGGCTTAGTCGTTTGTCGCCCAGTATGGTTTGCCGAATTTTGTTGCTGCGGTTGTTAATTTTTTTTGTGGTCATGTTTTACCCCTCAGGGTTTCCCGAGTTGGGTTGTAAACGGAATCTACCACGTTGGCTGATATGTTGTTGACAGCTGCTTAGGTTTGTTAGTTGGCGTTATTCAGGTGTGTCGACGATTTGGTTCCTTTGTACTTAATTGTATTGATGGTTTAAGAAAGTGAAGGAGTTTCTCAGTCGAAGATAACGGGTCAGCTGTTCAAAGCGTCCAGTACAGACCGATTTCACTGCCCCAGGCAGGGTTTAAAGCGCAACCGAGTCTGTTTTCGTCTGCTGTACTGTTAAAGTCAATACGCTCTTATCAGCTATCCTAATTAAACTTGTGCGGTTTTTAACAAACTCAAAGAATAACAGTATTTTTAGTATAAGATTTTGGGGGAAAACGTTGCAATTGGAACGGCTTCAGTAATACCACGAAAATAATAATTTTTAACTAAATTTTTATTTAAATCACACCACGGCTTCATTGCTGAAGACGTGTGGTTGCAAAATACCGTGAAGTTGCATACCGGGCCTACATTTCGAGACCAAGAAAAATGGTTTAAATTAGAGAGATGAATACTTCGTTGAAAGGAAGCTGTGGTGAAACGTTACACAAACGTGTTCACTAGCTTGACCGCTAAAGCCTGCGTTCGTGTTTAGGTCTGCCCGAATCATCTTGGAGATGGGGGACTATAAAACAAGAGTTCAAACTTCTTCTTTCGTCTGGGCCACGTAAGAGAAAAAAATGAAGTAATTACAATACTCAGCTTGTCTTGGAGAGATTTGCTGAAAAGATATTCAAATGCCATGTACGAGTGTTAATCTTGCCGTACTATACATCAATTGTAGAAAAATAAGTTACCCATGTGCGTCAAAGCAGACTCTTATAGATCCAAAGTGGTTGATTCGTTTCCGTTAAGGGTTTCTTGTTGGTTTCCGTCAACAAGATCTGAAACAGTAAAACTATATACATCCAGAAATATAATAATAATAATAATGACCGTGTATTTACTTGACATTTCTTAACTTGACTTAACTTCCCGAGTCCGAGTCCCTTGATTGCCCCACCTTCGTAGGGAATCGACTCCTCGGTCAAACGGCAGGGTCACTACCGCCGGGCCAACCTGGCCCCATACAAAAAATACGTATGTAAATAAGGATTGGCAACACTTACCCAACAACTTTTTGCAAGAATTCCCTGAGCAGGTTCGTTAATTGAAGCATATTGTGCGAATTCATTGTTCTGTAGTGGCGTCCAAGCGTCAGCTAAGCGCTGAGTTGCCAGTTTTTATTTTATGTGTGAAAACGCTCACATAAGTTGCAAAATTTTTAGCTGAAACAGCCGAGCTGGTTGGAAAATGGGGCTAGCTAGTTGAAAAAGCAAACCGATTGAACTTGAAAAAGCAAACCGGTTGAAAAAAAATCTCTTTTTCCAAGCCGGTTGAAAATCTGTCCGGCTGGAAAATAAACAGGTTGGAAAGAAATTCCTTTTCTCACCTGGTTGGAAAAATCTGGCCGTCATATCTTTGTCATAAAAATCAAATGAAAAGATATAAAATAAATTAATGAAGACAGTGCAAGAAACATAGTAGGTCGTATATTAATTATGTAATTTGAAGATCGAACTTGGTTGAAATTTGGAAATGAAAGACAAAACATGTATTTTTCTCTATTTTCTCTTGCTGATTCATTTCTCTTTTCATCTTCTCATTTCCGTCACCTTTTTCCTTTCATGTTTATTCTTTTTTCCATTTTTTCTTTAATCATCCTTACGTACTAGAAGGAAACAGATTTCAAGGGGAAAAAATCCAGTGTTTTAATTAACGCCCTTTTGGCAAGGAAACCTCTCACACCACCCACTTCTGTAGCCAACGAATGGACTAACTACGGGAAAAAAACAGGGCATAGTGAAAGGAAAAGGTGGGGAGTTGAGCGCCGCCTAGATGGACTGGGTGGGGCTGCACCCGTTAGATGAAACTAGAGCTTGAGTGGGACGTCAGCAGACAGGTAAAACATATCCAGTGGCAGACAGACAGGGTGGGAACGAGAGACCAAGGGTCGATGGGGAGAGTCCATGTGCGGGTCTCCATGCCCAGGTGGCCGCGGGACCGCTTCGGGCCGTCCAGCACCCCGAGGAGCACCGACCGTCCCATACTGCCCTAGGCAGTCTTGCGCGGCCCCATTCGGGCGCGGAGCTTCCGCCGCATGAACCCCGAGGTAAGTCTGTACACCCCTTTCCATAATTACTCTGGTGACGAACTGCGCAAGTCTCTTGGTCATATACCCGCTCTCCATGAGGTCAGCATAGCTGGCCCTGGACCAGATCCCTCGACAAGAGACCGTAAGGGCCATGACGCCTACGTGCTGGGGGGATACCCCAAAACGCTCGGCGACGGCGCTCCTGACAGGGATTCTTTGATATTTTAGGACCTTGGTCCAGTGGTGACCGTCTAGTTCCCTGTTATCTGACCGAATTTGTGCATCAAAGACCAACGCCCAGTTAAGCCGCGGATGGACTGCGACAAGGTTACTGCTTATAGACCCTACCAACCGGGGTCGTTAGTCTTGGTTCTAGCGCGATATCCCGCCAGCCCGTTCTCCGAAGGTGGTTTGCCACAATTTTCACCGCCGCGTTATGGCGAGCAATCACAAGGTCATGAGTCCGTGAACACGAGAGCTCGATATGGCTCAAGGTTTCAGGACAAGGGCAGCCCGCACGACACGTTGTGGGGCCTGCACGTCCCCCCCTCGAGGCACGAGTCCTCGTTGGGAGAACGCCCGCACGCAGGGAGATGGCTTTTACAAAACACCTCCTGTCGTGCAGTCCCGTCCTGGATGTGATCCACTGATGAACAGTGTGGACCATGTTTGCCTGGCGCAACCCTTTTCCATCGCGCGTGGCGTAGAGTCGGCCTTCCCACCAACACGAAACATCACGTCCGCTTGTAACCGGGGCCCCATACTCGGCCTGCACGCACAGCGTGGTGTTCCTTCTGAGCATGACCTTGAACGGCCGGTAAAAGCAAGACCCTCAACCACTGGGTCAGGGCTGCTCTCGAGCGCTCTCGGCCTTGCTACTCGCCAGGCGGGTACGGACACTTGCAATGAAGGGATGCCCAACCCGCCTGACCGGACCGCTGCGTGAAAGAACGCCATGGGGGGGGGGGCTCTTTCGGCAAATGGAGCCATCGGCGAATAAATACGCGAATGTTCTTGTCAAGAGCCTCGAGATATGAAATCCCGCTCTGTCCTAATATAAGGCAGTGCAGGAGCCCGGGAATAAACCAATTCTTTAGAGCCTGCGCTTCCGGCTTGTTTGGATCACCTGTGACGGAACGAAATAAAAATATCAGCCCTTGTGCTGGTTACCTTTAAGTAGGTCCTAACATCAATAATTTATTGAACGCAACCACTGTAACGTGTGACTAGCGCGTTGCTGCACATGATTACTGCGCCCTCTTTGAACTGACGATCGAGGGCGGTGTTGCCCCATATGACGCATGAAACCTGCATTATGAAAGTCTAGTTAGGCAGAAAACTTTTTACAGACCGTAGATACTCCGTATCACGGCCTATATATCCTTCACTCGACTTTCAAGGGGTTTCAGTTTCCCTTTTTTATAGACTGTAGATACTCCGTATCACGGTATTTGTCAGTGCTATGGCGTTAATTTGTTGGTGATACATACATTTTAACTTAGCCGGGGTATCCTGAAGCGTAATCTTAATAATGCCATCTAATGGAAATTCCTGAAGTAAATTCAACTATAAAGGAAGCGATTCAAATTGTTTGTTGTTTGTATGAAAAAAAAAGTTTCCTGTGTCCATTGTACTGGTTTTTGTAGTCGTTTAATTTGTATATTGACATATTTTTCTACGTACCCTTAGGGTCGGTATCCGGTTCATCGGCGAATTCGCGAGGAAATTGCCGGGTTTCTTCTTCCATTGTGTTCATCATGTAATGTATAGGTTTGTATTGCCCCTGTCTTATACTGTTTCTTTCTTTCAAGGTTCGGTATCTATTAAGTGTTCGTTATCGTCATGTATCAATCGTTTACATTTCACTTAACTATTATTTTTATTCTTTGAAGTTTTCTTGTTATAGTCCTAGGTACTGATCTTAGTGGACTGTTTGTGTTTGTCCCGGTTTGCTGTGTGCTACTGTTGAACAGTTTGATTGCTTGGTCCCGGGTTTTCCGTGTACTACCGGCTGACGGTTTTGTTGTTGTGCTGTGAAGACCTGGGGTTTTCCCGCTTCCGGTGAGTTTGCTGGTTTTTGTGTGTTTGGCCCCTTTTGTACGGGTGAGATATACCTTCAATAAACATGAAATCTTTCTAGAAGAGAGGATTTCAGGTTGTGTATATGCCTGGTAATAAGCATTGCCAGTTTCACGCATTCTTGAAAGGACTGGACTATTTGATTGATCTTGGGTTGATTAGATTTATGACAGAAGGCTTTTAAGATACTGAAATGATTGTCGAGTAGTTTCTAAGATATCCCCATAACTTACACGAAGAACCGTTTTTTGGAGAAAAAAAAAACGAAGAAACGGATCGAAACTTGTGAACAAATAACTGTATTTCTTTCAACTTTCTTGTTTCGTTCCCTTGTTTGTTTTCTTGCCTTGTTTTACTTTCTTTGTTACAAGGGAAAAAGAAATAAAAAAATGGGGGAAAAACTCAACGATCACATTTTGACCCTCTTCAACCAATGCTTAATGGCCTGGACCTGGGGCCGGCTCGGATTGACCTTTTACGACGCGAAAAATCACATATAATATTTCCCTCACCCATTCAACTGCCTGCTTGTTACCTGTAGAACGGTCCTGTCGTCCACGTTCAGCTGCGCTACCCCGTGTACTACAACGTTGCTTGCAGCGACCATCACGCCCTCTTGCAGATCCTGGTCGAGGGCTGCACCGCCCTATACTGTGCAAGTTATCTGTGCCACCAAAGTTATGCTAAGAAAATTTGTTGTGCTCTTCGTTTGTATGACAGTACCTGGCGCGCCCTGAACTCCGTAACTTGTAGGTGACGGTAAGGCTTCAGGTTTCACTGCTGATGGCAGAAACGTGTTCACAAAGATTCCTCGCCACGTGACTAGGTGTACAAGGAATAAAGAACAAAAGTGAAAGGCGGGGATAAATTATGTGCTTTTTTCTCTACTGGGCCGCCTCTCTACTTGTCATACACGGTAGTTTTGTCGCAAATTCTGTAATGTTTCCGCGAGATATTATTGTGAGTACCAGCTGTAGCATTTGCGGTTGCATGGTCGAATTCAAGTGTTTTAGTTTGCATAAAAGCCTAGTCAATTGTTAGTGTTTCAGGTAACCCTGATGCTGTGTGTCAAAATGCAGTTTATGTTACGAACCCGTATCGGAGCTTTACCGATTGCCAGTCTTTGAGGTATCCATTGTGGGCAACTATACCCAGCGCTAAAAGATTACGGTGGCCTTACGTCTGAACTACCCGCTGTATGGCGCTCAGATTTATGACGTAAGGAGGGTCCGAAATTGTCCCAGAATTCAGACTGTCTCTGACGTCGGAATGTTCTGCGTACGAAAGTATGAAGTCAGCTGGATCTGACGTCTGACAGCTAGAAGAACATTGACTATATTACGGTTTTTCATACCCCTTTAAGGCGTTGTACTAAACGTAGTTTATTACGTGCATTAAGACGGCAAATATACCGACTGTTTTGGGGGCAGTTGCGTACAATATTCCCCCGTCTTGTGCTTCCCGCAAAGAAAAAATCACGTCAAATTGTTAGTTTCTCCTACGCAACCTCAGTATTTTTACGGACCATTTAATAACAAGAGTTATCAAAACAATTAACTCACAGGGACGGTTCGTTATCATTAAAAGTAACAAACAAGAATTTTTCAAACGGAGATAACTCCCGATTTGCGGGCAGTGAGGTAACATCTAATGTCAAACTTATTCTCCCTAGACGTGGGGTTCGCAGTCCAAAATTTCTCCTTCCGAGCACGATGACTCGTCCGGATGACTTGGCAGAAACGACGGTAGCACTGCTCCATGAGCTTCAACAGGTGCGCGCTTGCCGTTGTTAGTATTGGGCTGGCCTCGCTGAGCTCGTCGTTTAAGATAGAGGCGTTTATTCCGGGTGGACACGGATAGGAAGTCTCGCACCTCCTGCCGCTTTATGGTTTTCCTCCCCACGTCTTCACAGAAGGCCTCCACAAAATCTGCAACGTACAAAAGAGATATTACGAATAATGCAAATAACATCCCGAATCAGAGGGCTTTCGTTAAAGCAATGTTTCACTTGAATAATTACCTACAACTGCATCCATTTTTGCCGAAGCTAACTTGCAGAAAGATTTCGTCCGGAAATCATCCTGGATATGGCCTCCTCCGAATACAACACCAATTTTTGGAGGTCTGGGTACTGAAACACCTGAAATCTGCAGTAGAACAGCAGCACGTAATAAAGTGTGAAATACTTTTACGTAAAGTGAAAATACTTTAGTACCTAGGAAAAATTGCAGAAACATAATTCACTTCCAAGTTTAACCAAAACTTCTTTGCATCTACTGATCCGTTGTTTATTTCACACAGAATCATTAGAGTCGAGTGCGACAATAGTATGAGCATTACCGACGCTGGACTCGGGCTCGTCTGCACAAGCTGACGGCCCTAAAGCTGAAAGGTTCTGGCATAAGCTTACGACAAAGGGGATTTTCATTTCTACTGAAGACTGCGCCAAATCTGCGTTTACATTCATCAGTGCAAGCAGCTAAATCCGTTCATCGTTCTCGGTGAAATCTATCACACGTACAGGACGACCAGCAAAACCCTAATGGATGTACCTTAGTACACGCTGGAGAAGATTGATGACGGTTCCGGTTTTCCGTCGGACTATCCAAGGAAACTTTCAGCCATGCCTTCTGCTACCTTGCTTTGCCCACGACTCGCGAATGTAGAGTTCAGTGACGACATATCCAATAAGGATCTTCTGGCTCTGCTTAATCTGGAGACTTTGGTGAGCTTCAGCCTGAATGGAAGCGATGACATTCCGAGAAATATTGAGGTCAATTACGAATTTGGGCTTTTACCGGTGTTGCAGAAACATGACATGTGCTTGAAGAAACTTCATCTGGGCTATCGAATCTTCATCGATGTAGGATTAGTACTCCACTTGTGCCCGCAGCTAGAATCCCTTTGGCTATTTCATTGCATTTTGTCAGTGGATTGGCCCGCTTCCCTTGAGCAACCGTCTTGTGTGGCTCCATTGATGCGTCTGAAAATTTTCTCAGTAAGCTGCTGTGAAGAATACGAAGGTGTTTCAATACTGGCCCTGCCTGCTTCGTTCTCCCAGTGTGGAAATTGTCCAGCTTCGGTTGACTTTGTCAGTGAACGATGCTGTCCTGAAGCAAGTCTTAGGGACCAATGGCTTCCCCAACTTAAGTTATTATCGTTCCTCGATACCTCAGGGCTGACTGCTCAGTCACTATGGCGCTTCCTCTTACTGGAAGATCACCTGGAGAAGGTTGTCTTAAACTGTTCTGATAACGGAATTGTCTTGACTGAGGGAGGCAAAATGTCACTTGAAACTTACTGCAAACAGGGTACATAAATATGATTTGGCCTATACGCCCTTAATACCAGATAGATGCACGCACCGACCTTGAATTTATCCTTTTATCTTATCCTTATCTATATCCTTAATCCTTAGTGAAATATACAGAGCGTGCGGCAGAAGCACATGAAAACCGACAAGAACTACAATAGACCAACCAACAACGATTTCCCTAGATGGGCAGCTCGCATAACACAAACCACAAAAAAGCCTAAAAAACCCAAAATTATCTTATTGTAATCAATGACCAGCGAAGGCGTCAATTGGTCCTGTATAACCTTACGTTTTAGACGCACCTATCCATAGTATAAGGTGCACGGGGCGGGGCTTACATTAGAAGTCCGTGAACCGATAATTGCGCCCCCTTGGATTTTCCTCGAACTAAATACAGGGCTGCAACACCCTCGGGCGCCTTTCCTTTTCCTCAATCCCATCCTTTCGTTTTCTCAAGTCAAGCGCCCAAGAATGATAAGTATTAAGGGTAAAAAAGCGTAGTGTGGTAATTGAGAATAAATCTGAAAACTACTGTGTATTTTCACAAGTAATATAGCCGTTCTTCCTGTACCTTCTACGTAATTTAATTAATTAGGCTAAATTTATCTATGGTGATTACCTCGCTTTCACGTCCTCTAAACCTTCTGTTATTTTCGTATAATTTGGTTTCGCTGTAATATGATCCACCAGATTAATCCTTATTTTTCTGTTTCAAACTTCGAACAGCCGAAACTAGCATTAATAACTGATAAAATAGGTGTAATGCCGGAAACTGTTGTAGTAAACAAATGCAAACTATTCTTTTGTTTATGTCCTTCGCATAACTCAAAATTCTATTACAAAAATCTGGTTTGTATTGCATACACAAGCACACACGCACTAAATGACAATACGGAACTGAAAAAACCGGCAGTATATTGAAACCGAGTTACTGAACAGAAAAATGAATTCCTTCTAAATCACAGATAACGATAATATTAACGCACACAAGGATTCACTATATGAAAAAAGGTTCCAGACACGACTGAACTTAACTGATGGTCAAATACTGCACATATACTACTGGTTTGTCACATTTTTCAATTTCTGGGATGGCTTCCCATGCTTGTCATTGTCAAAGTTGTGGTTAGCGAACTTAAGGCAATAGTAAATTCTAGTTCTAACATAAAGGTTGAGAAATTTATCCAATGGAAAGTTAGTGCATCCCGAGAAATATGGCGCTGTTACTTTCAAATGACTACACGTACATTTTAGAACACCTTTCCGGTAAGCAACCTTGCTAAAGTGTTCAGCAAACACGTTTTCACAGGATCTCATGTAGTCAGCAAACTGCGCGCTTAGCATAGCTAAACCGCCAAACTCTCGTGAGTTCTCGTATGCCCTGTTTAAAAAGTGGAAAATCACATCGGCCCTTACTCCCCCCTCCCCTTCGGCCAACGAAAGAGTCGCGCATGTTTGTAGTTAAGAATTTCCAATGCCTTTCGTAGAGAATATCCACAAACCTAGATAAAACTTATCTCCTCTGTTTCATCCAGCACTGAATCTGAATCGAAAGATTGAAATCTAGCAGACTGCGTAGAATGGTCGATGTGAGGAACGCCCGGATCACTTTGACCGTTTGAAGGAGACATGCCACCTGACTGCGAAAAAGTAACAGAACCAAGGGAAGCTGGTGCGATCGCTCCGTCGTCTTCCTCACAGTTTGCTCCGGGGTTCGAATTTTTAAAGGACTTGGCTACGATTACTCTTTCGAATGAATGAAAGAATCTGAAGGGCGTTGGGTTTAGGTCCCAGCCTCCGACTCGTCTAATTTTTCCCAAAAAATTTTCCAGGCAGTCCTGGTTTACCCTTCTGGTGCACAGATACCCAAAGCCCGGGAATTTGTTCAAGTAACTGACTAGTTCAAGAAGGGTGTTTATCTTGTGTACCCAGCCCTGCAAGCACCGAATATGACTGGTGACGTAACTTCCAGAAGCGACGTGAAACACTTGAATTGAACAAAACGAATCTTCTTAATTCGTACAACTCTGCCATGACATCTTTCCTTTTAGCAGTGCAAAGGGTAATCGGTCTGCGGTATATGTTTTTGACCCGTAATGTGCTCGAATTGAAAATGTCGAATAAACGATTAAACTTAAAACTTATAACAGAAAGACCTAGTGCTTCTTGTGACATTTGTCCTTTTGTAACGGGAAGTTTTATTCCGGCATTAACACTGTTGCTTAGTACTTGCGTGGCAAGCTTCACCTTCAAATTTATTGAACGAGGACAACATATCCAGAGGTACATGTTTCCTTGTCAACCGGTGTGCTAGGCGAAAACGATGTTTCAATTCAATGGCTGCAAACATCCGAAGATGAGACCATTTTGCTTTCTGGTTACCAAAATGGAAATCGTACTTCTCTAGATTGTTGCGAATGCTCTTTATGAGGTGAGGAGGATCAAACATGTACAGGTACTTTTTCCCCTGGTAAAAAAAAAACTAGAGCCTTTCTGTTTTAGCACCCACATCAGCTGGAGCAGCAGAGATAGTGGAGCCCTGATCGGACACGATAATACGCACGTCACCTCCCGTGAGCTCAATTTTAGCGGGGCACCTTTTTAAGAGGGCCAAGCTTTGATACTTTTGGTCCAGAAGGCGTAACCTACTGGAGGTTCCAGTTCCCTTTCAGTGAGCGAACCATGAAAACCATCGCACTCTCAGCTTCGTTAATGGAACCCTGGTCCGAACCAAAGTTCTGATAACCAAAAATCATGTTTTGTGACCTGTCATACTGAAAATGCTTTTTCAGGCTCGTTTCGTCCACAGGAAGGACTAAAACCTGGTCTGCCCTGCTGCACTGCTAAAGCTTAATGGATACATTAGTCAAAGCCAAATCCGAGAAACCACACTCAACATTATAAACTTGTAGCTTGGCCTGCAGGGTGCGAATTGATGGCAAAATAAACATTTCACTCAACTTCTCTTATGCTAATTTGCTTGCAATGTACGGGGACACTGCCATTATTATGTCGTCCCTAGTGTAGACCCTTCCCGTACGAAAATGTGGTAGTTGTTTGTAAGCAGTAAAGTGGCTACATTAGTCGTACAAACTTGGTGAAAAAATGGTACCAAACCTTCTGAAAAGTGACAATGTAGCTAACTAAAGTGATGACGGAAAAGTACAATTTGTGCAGCCTTTTGCTAGCTGTGTGGAGCCACATTGTGACTAAAAAGTGGTGACAAACTGGTGACCCTTATGCGTGTTTTAGCTAGGTTTCGCCGTACTAATGCCCAGCAAACTGTAGCCTTGCCGGGTTAGGCTATTCGGTTGCGGACCTCTTATACGGATATTTATCCAATGATATTACTTCATATTTTCAATCGTACGTACAGTCTAGGCCAAAAAAAGGGTTCACAAAGGAAACCGACAACAGCCGCTTTTATAACGGTTGCGCGTGGTATACCCGAAGGTATATGTAGGTCACTGCTCTCGTTTCGTGAAGTGCGATTTCAGCTACCAACACTCAAGTAGTCAGTCGCACAGTCGTTTATGATTTCGTATTACTTAGCAATACTTTTTCGTAATGGAAACAATATGCCATATAGTCTTTAACCGAAAGACGTTACCTTCGCTCTTTCTAAAGTTAATATGCAACGAATGATATTTCCCAATTAACAGTTTTTTAGTTTCTATACGGCTTTGTTGTTAAGCTTGAAGACCGATTCAACAGAAGCTTACTCTTTGGTATTTTTCCCAAACGGAAGAAATAAGAAACGAGTAAATCACTTTGATGTGGACAAATAATCTGATTTGATTATCGGTGTTTAGAACTGTCATTCATACCGCATCTAGGAATTTTAGCATAATTGTGGCTCCGTCATATAAAGCTTGAAACAAGATGGTATACAGCCTAGGCACGCTGCGCCTATTTTTTTTTTACAACCAAACTTTGTGATCCTAACAATTGTTGCATTTAAGTAACTGTATTTCAGTAGTCGTAAAACTTGAAGAATGGTTATCAAAGGCCGCTGGGGAAAAAAAGACAAGTAACACTTTTCTGTATTATTGAAAGAAATAAAAATGGGTAAAATAGGCAGGAAAATGTGAACTTAAGAAACAGTTTAGCGAGGTGGAATTATGTTTAATTTCAAAGCAGCACCTATCACTTCACAATTCACATAGGCTATCGTGACACATCCCCTTTAATACTTGGTTGGCTTGCCCTCAAGTTCAAGAACGTCATCCAGTCTTCGGATTAAGCTCTCGTAAAGGTTCCTAAAGTAGTCGGGCCTGCTTTCTAAAAAGGCCCACGTGCCTTGGATTTCAGCAACGAGCACTTCTTCGTTGCTAATATCCAAATTTTAAGAAGACATCAACCGGACCATCTCAGCCCAAACGTTCTCAATCAGATTGAGATAAGGTGACTTTGCCGGCCACGGTAGAACCGCCACCTCTTCGGTGCGCAGAAATTCTTGAACGCTGCTAGGAAAACAGTTTAAAAGTAGTCTCTGTTCAGAACTGTTCGGGAAGAATTACCTTCACCTTAATCTCAAATATATGACTAAACGGTCATTACTAGCCAAGTAACAAAAATAAATGAATAATCACTGGAGCAAAGTAAATCTCAATCCACGAGTGGCTACAAAAATTTACATCGTTGCAGTGTGCTGCGGGGCATTATCGTGTTGCAGCACAAAACCCTCAGGGAAGCGTGCGGTGGCCTCTGGCATAAAAACGTGTTCCAGTATATGTATACCGGAACCGGTTGAATCTTCCTGTGTTGAAACATGATGTCAGCATTACGTTTGCATAAATAGTTTAAAGTTTACCATAAATGAGTCGCAAAAACATTGGCCCGTTACAGCAGATCGCTGCCCAAACAGGGATCCCGAAACGTCCACTGTCCATCTGCCCCTTCACGTTTTCAGGACTAAATCTGGCTCCTCGCTCGCGGACCACCCAGACCTGTCCTGTCGCGTTTGAGGCAAACGTTTTTTCGTCCGTGAAAATAACCCGGTTCTAGTATTCTAACGCGTTCTCGCGGAACAATACAGCAAAAGTTTCACGATGCCGGCGATGGTCGTCTGTCATTTTGACCTTCTTTGCAGCAAGCCGGACAGTTTTCCCATGCCGTTTCAGCACTCTAAAAAGAAATTGTAATGAGCAACGCATAGTAGTTACTTTCACTAAGAAACCAACCTTCGCCAAATCTATCCTTATCTTAGGAGCAGTTACAAAATTCCCCTCTTCTACACGTAGTAGTATGGACTCCTCCATTTCCTCCGTGACCACGGCTGGTCTTCCCGAGCCAGGGTTTTCTAGTCTGTCTACTGCTCCGGTTTCTACTTACCGCTGAATCCATCTGACAATGCCAATATGTGCCAAAATAATTCTTTTCACAAGAGTGTGTTAAGGAGTTTTAATTACTTACCTTTTAACTGTTAAGTTTCTACCGGTCCGGGTAGCAATATTTTTTGCACTTTCTCCAGAATTATATAGACCGAGGATAAACCCCTTTTCGACATCGTCGCATTGAGGTGCCATTTGTTGTGATCAAGGAAGCTGAATCTTAACTAACTTTAGGTCAATACTGCCGGGGCTTTCTATTAGCTTCAGATCCTATTTCAACTTTGTAGATTTTTTATGCGCCGCATGTCACAATGGTGCGCATTTGACAAATCCAGTTTTTTTTAAGGGAAAGTTCCTTGCAAGATGAAAACGCTATTTATAAACAACTAAGTTGTTGTAAAACATGTGTTATATTATATAAAATCACCCCTTTGGGCCAGTTGTGTAAACGTGTTCGAATGCTGGAAACTCATTTTTTAAATGAGGCGCTAATCTGGAAAAAAGATATCACACAAATAGGCACATTTTAAGCGATATAGGACGAACACGCGAGGAATCTGCATAAGGCAGGATTGCAACATAGTGTTCAACTAGGATATACGACGCATGTCTTGAACGGCGTTGTAAGTAAGGTTAATTTGTCTGCCATAAAAATCGTCATTGTGCTTTTCTTTTTCCGTATCTGGCTGGCATCAATTTTTGCAACTCGCTAGCAATTACTGAATCGGTTTTTGGTTTTAAACAATTAAATGCAGTGGCCACTGCATAACTATACTTGACAGAAACTATACAACAATCATTCTGAAACGACAGCGGGAAAAAATTAAAACAGGAAACGTATAGTAAGATACAAGCATTCCGTCAAATAAAAAGGTGGGAACCGTGAGATATTTGCTCAGCCAGGAGAACTTAGGATCTACTGGACAAAATTCAGTTTGCAATTAAACTCGTTGGGTATAGTGTGCGCGAGCGTAATAAAAGTGGCGAAAGTGGAACCCCAGGCTTCCCTTTTTTTTGGAACAGACTGTACACGAAAGACAAGAGTAACTTTAGAACCGTATGTTGCTTCTGCAGAAATGTACACACACATGCTGTAACAAAGAAATTTAACTTACTTGGAAATAAAGATAGAAAGAAAATAAAAAAATAAGACTTAAATAAGAAAAAAAAGATTCAAGACGTGGGGCACAACTTTGGAAAATCCTGGCAAAACGAATAACCGCCGGTGATGTTTCAAGTTTATGCCGCTGTTTCGTTTACACTTGATCATGTAGTCCTGCAGTGCGTTCACCGGGTAGTCACAGGAAGCCTCCTAAAATTACGTAGCATCTGTGAACATTATTGCATACTTTAGCGAAATGGAAAGCCGAATGCGAGCACAAGGGTTGCAGAGAAGGGCCCAATAACGATAAATCAAGCATGGCAGTAATTGGTCAACAAATCAAGATAATAATTCATGCAGAAAATTCTGAAACATGAAACAAAACATTTTGAATAGGTATCAAGTGGACGAGGAGAGCAAACTTGCGTCCCATACTCAAGCAGGGAGACGGGTGAAGAGGGTTGCCGAAGCAAAGAAAAGTTGTATGGAGTCTGGATACGCTGTGAGAGCCGTACGCTTGAAATATCTTTGAAAACATATACGTATCTGTACGCACAAATGAGCAGTATACATTAAGTTGGCTTGCCGTGCATGCAGAAATGTACACTATAATGAAAATTAAATGCGTAATGCATAAGTCAAGTCCAAACTGTTATGAATGTCGTTATCGTGGAATGTGTCGGTAAAAACTCACTTCTAGCTTGGCTTGCGAAAAGAAACTATTTAAAGCACTGAAGAAAACTTGAAAGGATAGATGCTACCTCGGGTAGTTGTCTGAAATGCGCCACTTTTCGACTTGCGCATCTGCAGACTCACTTTCATCCATTCGCGCAACGAGAGTTCAGTAGCCTAGGGAGGAAAGTGAAATAATTTTTGGGGGGAAAAAAACAAAATGGTTTAGTATCGCTGTTCACGCTTTTTTGTCTTCCACTTCACTGGATCGAGAGGGCTGCAGCCTTCAACTTTCTTCGATTTGAGAGTTGAGCTGTGCAATACATGCAAAGGGAAAACGGTTTTCAACAAGAAACGCATAAGCTTGCTGGTACTATTTCCCAATGGACGCTCAATGACATCTTAATGTTATCCCGGCTGAAGAATACGTCTATTTTGTTCTGTGAAAATTCAAATATGTAGTGCATAATTATTATTAATACTGTAGCAAGAAACACAAAAAACTAATACCTATTGTCGCGGACCCCAGCACCGGAGCTCCAGTTCTCGGAACTATTTGCATTTTATTTCACCCTAGCCCAGATCCTAAAATATTTGAATGCTTTGATTTTGTCAAACGTACCCAGTATTCCTAGCCTTTTCGGTTGTGATCATCCTGTTTAACTTCCGTTTTAAATAGTGGCCCAGCACCCGCTCTGGGCACTCTGTTTTGACACCGCCAAACCAGTAACCAGTTAATTCAGCAGTTCACCAGTTTTTCCCAGTCCCAGCTTTTCACCAACATTTTCCTTTATTTTCTAGTGGCAAATCTGTTAATTCTTTCATTTTGTAACTATGTAACCGACAATAAAATTTATCTACCACTGAACGACCCCAGAAGAACCCTCGGTAACAAGTTTAAAAATGTTAAAGTTGTATCATTGTGGGGAAAGAGGTAAATATAACACTGTGGGATTTGAATACTATGGATATTAACAATCAGCGGAAACACGGTTAAAAATAAAGATTGCATCGTGAGAACTTACGCGAGCCTTCTTCATGGTTTTCTTTGGTGCCTCTGTGACGAATCGTGATTGAGCTGTCTTGAAACCTGGTGAAGGAGACGAGACAGTTTCCTTGCAGGACATGTATATTTTAAGTTAAGCACTTTTCTCCACTTTGATAATTTTTTAGTCAGCTGTCTGATTTGCGCAACAAGTGGCTTGATTAGCTGTGCCGACTTAACATCAGCCTCGTTCGGTGGCACGGAAGCCGACTGGATTTTGACCGCTGAGGTGTTGGTTGTTGACGCTGGTGTATCGACTTCGTTGACTGCAGCATCTCCTTCTACAGTAACCGTGTTGTGCGGCCAAGTGCTGCCATTCTAGTTATTCAGTGAGAATAGCAATATTTAACAGTGTGCCGGTTAACTACTTAACAGCTAATACCGCTTATGGATCCGCATCTTATTCTTCTTCTTCGGTATTCTCCAGACTATTTCGGGACTCCACTTCTGCAGGCGCTCCTACCAGCGACAGCTTGCAGACAGCCACGGCCTTATCTTCCAGCTTACTCTTGTTCTAAATAAGAAACAAAATATTAGCTAGCTTGTTCGCTACTACAACCATTTGCTGAAGTACCGACGAAACGGCCAGAACTCGGGCTGTGTATTTCTTCCAGGTGCTTTTGGTGCCATTTTCGAAGAAATAGACGAACCCAATCTTCTTAGGATTTTTCATCATATCCCTGTCGATTATTCCTTCTTCTTTCTGGATTGTATACTTTCTTGACGAGGGGTTCGCAAGTCTAAAAATCTTCGAACACTTCGGCCAAAAATCTCATAAATCTTTCAAAAAATCCCTGAAAATCTCCAAAAACTCAAAAAATCTCTAAAAATCTGGAAAAAATCCCAGAAATCTTTCAAAAATATCCCAAAAATCTCTTTAAAATCTTCCAAAAATCTCAAAAATCTCGAAAAAATCTTCAAAGATTTAAATCTCGAACACATTTCCGTGAACTTGCGAACCCCTCGTTTCTTGACGCAGTCCAGTACACCAGGCACCATTTCTGATTGCTACAGAGGGGGGCGAACGTAAGAGATTATACGTCATAATGCACATACGAGGTTAATCAACAGAACTGACTGCTATGTCGTAAGTCAAGCAAGCGTATGTTCAAATCGGGCCATCTATCTGACACAATAAAGTTGGTCATCTATGTCGAACATTTACGACGAGTCGTGTAGCTAAACGTTCAAGTCAGTTCGTCTACCTGAAACGTTCACACTGGGTCGTCAATGTTCACGTCGAGTCGTCTATCTGAAACGTTCGTGTCGAGTCGTCAGTCTGAAATGTTCGAGTCGAGTCGTCTGCCTGAAACGTTCGAGTCGAGTCACCTATCTGGAACGATCAAGTTGGGTCATCAGTGTCGAACGTTCATGCTGGTTCGTTTATAAATAGGTGGTGTCGAGCAAATTCACCCGACATCGCAAGAATGTACCACTTTACTGAACCATGTTACCTTCCTCCAGCTGCAACCTTCTCCTGCGGTACATCTTCTTTCCGCTTCTTCTTGGCTGAGGCAATGCCATCCGAAGATTTGTTTCTGCAATACAGAAAATGACTTCATACACACGGCATATTTACACGTGAGCTCCTAGTCCTATGTACCAACTGGAACGGTTTATAAATACTATACTTTCGTATCGTTCAAAAATCTTCAAAATCCGAACTTGACAGAGAGACGAGATATAATAGATAGAATGAGACATAATGATATCAAAAGTTATGAAACCAAGAGAAGGCAACCCCGGTATGGGGGTCGGATCAAAGCGCTTGATAACCGAACAATTATGATTTGCACCGCTAGATGGCGCTAGTGGTATTTTAACCGACATGCTTAGTCGCCGGCCGCTATTGTTTTAGTTTGAAATGGAGTGCGGGTGCAAATGCGAAAGATTTATATTCGCACGTGGGATCAAAACTCTACATTCAAAAGAATGCAGTGGCTAAAGACGAAGTGAATTCTTTTTTTAAAACCAAGGCTGAAGTGGAAGCCTGCATTGGTGAAATTCAAAATGAAATCGACGTCATTTACACTGTGAACTCGACTAAAGCCAAGAATCGGATGTTTAACTTCTGGTTGATGTGATGAACAAACTCGATGGTTTTACGCCACGGATCGTTAACTTTGCAGCCCGATCTTTCTTCGCAGCGTTGTGGACGCAGTTCTGCAACACGAATCCCATAGCTTAAGCTCCACTTCTTCTTCGTCTATTCCTGGACAGAAATGATGGCGGAGTCCGTAAAACGATAGCGTGCTCAGTGCAGTCTTCATACGTTCTGTGTCAGTAGGATTCCACGCGTATTCAGCGTGACGCTTATCGAGCACCGTCACAATAACTTTAAGCTCGTCTAAGAGCACAAGACCTATGACCTGCCTCTTATAAGGTAACGTTTTGAGAAGGGGTGCTCTGAATTGGTGGGCTGATAAAAAAAAAATGCGTCTGATTTGATTTCGTACACATTTCCTCCTTGGCCTACGTCTAAGATTTTCAGATCCTTTGAACGATGCGCATGTCTCTTTAATAAAAGTAAAAAACTTTTCTTTTTCGCACATCGTGCCTTAAACAAAACGGAAAAACAATCACGATAATAGGACCTATTGAACCTAAGTGTCGAACGGTGTCGAACGTGGTCTGTTTACAAAGCCGTCTGTTAAATTACTACCAGCGCACTCTAGCGGCAAAAAGTGTAACTGTTCGGTTATCAAGCGCTTTGATCCGACCCCCATACCGGGGTTGCCTTCTCTTGGTTTCATAACTCTTGATGATATTTATATTACGCAAATTTAGAGCTTTTAATTTTCTTATCAAGTATAAAGCGGAAATTAAATTTTTGAAATTTATTACCTCTTTTCTAGTTCAAACTTCACTAAAATCGAAACTACCCATTTTTTTCTAAACTCAAATCAAACTTTTGATTATTTGTGTTAAGGACGATTCTCTCTTCAGTAATTATATACTTATCGTTTCAAAGATACTTGTTCAGAATCTTCAGGTAAAATCAAAACTATTAAATGTTTCTTTTAGTACGATGCAAAAGCAAGACTGACTGCTTGCACCTCGATCTCTGGTAAAGCTGCCACCAGTTTCCCAGCAACAAGTTTTGCTCCATTAACCTAAGAGAGGCATCGATATGTCTTTCGTCCATTCGTTTGATGTATTTAAACTTATGTTTGTATTTATAATTGTTATAATGATAATGTCTTTATTATAATCCCCTCCCCAATAAAACTTGTTTTCATGGCTCTAGATTGAACCAGTCAAGTTGAAATGCAGATTCGTATAACGTCAATAAATGTTGCAGTAGCTACGACTATCGACGGTATGACGGAACGACTCGAAGTAGAGTGATGAAGCGTTTAACCACAGTTTCCGCTAGATGCATACGAGATGACTCAATATCCTTTTACTGCAATAAAAGGAGACAGATACGTCCGTTTGTGGTACATGTATCTCCGGGAAAAAGCTGTAAACGAAGTCTTATCTTTTCATCCACGAAGCGTTAAACTGTTAACAGCTAGGAGTTTACCATAATGGAAAAGGTATAATGTTTACGCCAAAACACATGGCAGTTTAAAGGTGTGGAAATATTTATGAACCTCCTCTAGCTCCCTACGTGGGCAGAGTTACTTATATGGCTGTTAGTGACCCTTGAACCAACTTATTTTAGGTCACCTTCAAGTGTTACACATCGTGGAACTACATTACTATGTTAGTAGCCACAAACCCTTGAAAAAGCAAAGGATGCTGATCCGATAAAACCAAATCCGGTACGATTGTATAAGATGCAATACTGTAGGCGCTGCCGCAGTATTCACTATACTGTGTGCAGTTCACTTTCAAGTACCATTTTTTTTGTATACAAGTTGCTGGATCAGAGAATCTGCTAAAATGGCCCTAATTCGCGCAAGTAATTGCATTATTTTATTTTACTTTTTTGATTTTCTGATTCACGCCCAATACTTCGTACAAAAGCTACCACAGGAATACTTCTACAAAGTCTTCATTTTTGTTTAGTTGTTCAGTTTCAGATTCTCGCAGAGATGAATGACTATAGAGAGGTTCATATCAAGAGTGTAGCTAAATTACAATTTTAAACATCTAGATTACTTGTCCTGTTCTTTCTTCTGTAGTGGGTATATTGAGTTTACGAGATGCTTCGCGTATGACATATCCTCGTACAGTCTTATGGGCAATGAATTGGGCAATGAAAAAGGGTTCTCTGAAGGATTCAAAACTACGAATCTTGATCGAACAAGTTTCGGCATCTTCAGAACATTCTTGTAGTAATATATAGGTAGTAGATATACAGGACTACTTAAAATGATAAAACCGGTCGAGATCTACTTTCTCTAGAGGACCCAAATTTTTGGTCCAGGCTGTCCTTGAAGTTTCTTTACTCTAACTGATGTGGTTTTCGTCTTTAGGCAAAATTATCCAGCCGGGAGTTTTTTGCACTCTGGTACTCCTCTGCTCGGGTAAACCACTTAAACTTACTTTTGCGTTTTGTTCTACGTCTACGTGGCATGCTTAAAGACCCGGTTATTGATAACCAATTGACGAGGATTTTTCTTGAAATCTCTTCGTCATAGGGTACACTTCTCCTGGGACGATCTCGGACCTTACAGGTACTTCCTGTCTTTGATCATGCTTGCCGTCTTTATCGCTGTGTAGTCTTAAGATAAGTTCACGTGGTACCTTTGGTTTTTGCAGGCAAGTGCGATTTCATAACCCATGCCTCAAAAATGTCATGCGATACCAGGGTATTTACGGAAGTACCCAGATTCAGCGAAACTCTGCAATTTACAGAACTGTAACGCTGCAATAATTACATGCAATTTTATGGTGTTCTAAGTTCGTTGCAATCACATCCTTTAGGTCTGTTCTTGACAACAAAATCACACGTCTTAATGCAGATGACTTTAACAATTTTCAACATTTGGAAAAATTGTAAGCAAACGTGTGTGTTATAACATACTGGTTCTTTAGTGCAACTGATTTGTCGTTAATTCTGTAAGGTTTCTCGGCGGAAACGTGATCTGTATGATTGAGAAAGGGACCTTTGATGCACTCTTCCGATTAATGTTACTGTAAGTAATCCTTGCTGAAGACAAGTTACTTGCTTTTAACTCCCACGTTTATAAAGTTATAATCCAAAAAATACCTTGTATATAATCTCTAGTACTTCACGCACTAGGTCATTTTCGTTCAAATTACTTTTAATCGTTTTACCAAAATAAAATCCTGAAGATGAAGATATTACCATATACCTCGCCATTTAAACCCCCCCTGTTGGTTTTACTCTAGACTGTACACTGTTTCTTGGTTTACTCTCAGTTTCTTTATTTAGCAACTTTTGTTCATGATTCATGAAGCAGTTGGCTCGAAACGGATCAGATTGGATTGTTATACTGTTTCTGTCTATAGGGACCTCTCTTCTAACAACCTAACGGCACTGAAGGTTGAAATGTTCATCGGCCTCGTCTCTTTAAGGGAATTGTACGGTTAAGTAAAAGTGTTGAAACGAAAACAATATTTCATTTTTCGTCATACGGGTTCCATACGTGTTATTCCCTTTTTCATCAGGGACTTGTCACAAAACACAATTGCGACGATAGAGCCCGGCTGCTTTGAGAAACTGACACAATTGGTGAATTTGTAAGTTCATGGCGCCTGAAGAAGAAGGTTTGAAAATCTCACTTTTTTCGCGACCTTTTCCAGGGAACTTAATACGAATAACCTAGCAGAGTTAAGGAAGGACGTGTTTCGTGGACTCGCCTCCTTAAAATATCTGTACGTAAAGTGACCTATAATCTATGAACTGAGTCGCGTTTTATGTGTGCATTATGTATATACGTCAGGGACTTGAGATTCAACAGTATCACCATCATTCAGCCTGGAGCCTTTGAGGGGTTAAATGCACTGAGTGAATTGTAAGTTGGCACTTATGGGCTATCAAGTAGGCGGTTTGAAAGTTAACCTTTCTGTTTAACTCAAGGGATCTACGAGGACAGAAACTGGTAGCACTTGAATCTGGCACATTTCGTGGGCTCGTCGCTTTAAAGGAACTGTACGTAAAGTGAACTAACACAAAGACTAACTTGGAATGACAGTCGTTTAAAAAAACTGCTCGTAATTTACACATATGATCAGGTTCCTGTTAAACAACGATATCACCGTCATAGAGCCTGGCGCCTTTGAAGGATTACAACAACTGACTCACATGTAACACTATCCAGCTACTATTTTGGTTTCAAAATTCACCTCGTTCTATGCGGCAGATCCTTTGCCGAGAATAAGCTATCAGCACTGAAGAGGGATGCTTTCCGTGGGCTCGTCTCATTAACTCACCTGTACGTAAACCGAACTATTCCCTTAGAGCCAAACTTTTTCCCATATAGAGTTTTGGTGAATAGTCACTAACTCCTCTGTTTTACCAATCAAAAGGGACTTGAGTTTAAACAAGCTAACCACGATAGAGTACGGCGCCTTCGAAGGATTAGAAACACTGAGGAATCTGTAAGTATCACCCGCGTACTACAAGTAGACAACGGTTCAGCTGTCTCTCATTTTATACTAGAAACTGGAAAACAACAAACTAGCAGCACTGAGAATTCACACGTTTCTTAGACTTGCCTCTTTGAATTCCTTGTGCGTGAAAATTGCTAAACCGTGTTTTTTAAATATAAATACTATAGTTTCAGTTAAGTAACGGCTTGCATTAAAACAGGGACTTGACTTACAACGTTATTGCCACAATAGAGCCCGGCGTGTTCGAAGGTTTAAAAGCATTGACCCTGTTGTAAGTAACTTTGGGTGTTTTATAGTTCGGCTTTTCAAAATTTTTCTACTCCAGGCACCTTAACAATAACAAGGTGACAGATCTGAGGAACGGCACTTTTCGCGGACTCGGCTCCTTAGAATCCCTGTGCGTAAAAATACCTTCTATTTTATGCGTACAATTCAGTTAACTTACTCATTATTGATCAGGGACTTGTCTTATAACGTTATTACCATGTCTGAGACGGGCGCCTTTGAAGACCTGAAAGCATTAACCCAGTTGTAAGTGAAAGATAGGAGTCCTAGAATAAAAGTTTGTCTTGAAGATTTAACTTTTCACTTTTACTCTGTAATAGGAGTCTAAGCAATAACATGCTGGCAACCTTAAAGAAGAACATGTTTCGCGGACTCGTCTCTTTAGACTCCCTGTGCGTGCAATGAGTGTGCTAAGGCTGCTTCTTTTCAACAGCTATAACTTCTTCAACAAGATCCTAATTTACATATGATCAGTTTTTTTCTGTGAATAAATTTCAGTTAATTAATTATCACTCTGTACTTCATCAGGGTCTTTAATGAGAACTTCATAACCGCGATAGAGCCTGACGCCTTCGAAGGACTAGAAATAGTGACCCGACTGTAAGTAACACGTGCAACAAATTTCGAGTTGGAAGATCACTTTATCTCGTTTTCACTCTAGGTACCTGGCGGACAACAAGCTGGCAGCACTGAGGATGGACATGTTTCAAGGACTTGCCTCTTTACAGCATCTGTACGTACAAAGAACTATTCAGACGTCTGAAATTGTGTATGAAATCGAATTTGTCATCGAAACTCGTTGTTTGCGCTTCAAAAGGAACTTGACTTCAAACATGATTACCATGATAGAGCCTGACACCTTCGAAGGACTGAAAGCATTGACTGACTTGTAAGTTACATCTGCACGCTACAGTTTAAGACTTTCAACATTCACTTACTTTAGGGAGTTGGAGAAGAACAAGCTAGCAGCACTGAGCAGCAACACATTTCGTGGACTCGTCTCGTTGGAGAGGCTGTGCGTAGAATGAACCATAAAAGCGGCTAAATTTTTTTCTGTCTAGTAATAGTCGTTCTACAGAGCATAATTAACTCTGATTTGTACATCGTCAGGAAATTGTCTGATAACCTTATAATTACGATAGAGCCTGGAGCCTTTGACGGCTTAAAGGTACTGACTGAACTGTAAGTAAAGCTTACCGCTGTGAGAAAACTAGCAGAAACTCAATGGTTTTGCGCTTTACTTTAGTCTACTCGACAGTAACCAACTGACCGTGCTGAGTTCCGGTACTTTTTATGGAATCTCTTCAGTGCAGCGGTAACCAAGCTTGTCTTCTCGGCTTGTTGTGCTATTACTACAATTATCTTGCTTCTTTCTGGGAAGGGGACAATTAACGCTTTAAGTTACCGTTCTTTAAACCTGTGACGTTAGCTTGGCTTCCTACTACGCAGTTCAGCTTCATTCTTAATCTACAAGCAGTCGTATAACGTTCTTACGTAATCAGCGTGATCGTTCTTTGCAACAATTATCAGAGGCATTGCAGAATTGACTTCCAACTTGAATTGTGTGAATTGTACCAAATATTTCTGGAAGGACAATTGATCTTTGCGTAAACGTAAGCCGTTAAAATGTCAGTCTAACCAAGGAAGACATAGCAGATCTAACCAGGGCGTTCATTTATCTTGCTGGTATTGAGTGATCCACAGTTTTGTATAGATGCAGCAAGGATGGGTCAAAGAATTATGATATTTCTATCAAGCAAAGCGCATAGGGTTGTGGTTAGTTGCAATGAATTGTAGTGTCCTGTTCAGGTTTCAGCTGCCCATACTGTCCTTGGCTTGCACGAGGTCGTCTGCTTGTATTGTGCTATAAGCCAACATGAGAACAAATGATAGGGAGCTCTCTACCATTTCCTATATCGAACATTGTAGCAGACGAACTCGTGCAAGTCAAGGATCACAATTTTCATAATTGCAGGCATCCGACTGACCGATCAATAGACAGCGGGCATATCGGCGATCTGAATTCAATGAACAAACCGGTACACATGTATGTCAACATTTGTCACGCTTCGTGATGCTAATCTACACGTTGGGTTATGAGTTATGTTCTTTAATACCCGATTAGTGACCTGCGGCTCAACCAGCTGGAAGAAATTCATCCGTTGGCTTTACAAGGACTACACCAGAACACAACTATGTAAGCGGTAGTAGTTACGCCTCAGTGAATCTGAAAGTTAATGCAACCGGTATTGTAGATATACACATGACTGGAGAGTTTGCTGCATCGTCAATGCCTCCGACGTTGGTTGCAAACTAATTGAACTCAATGCCACCATTGACTGGTTTTGGGGCAAAGTGTATTCACCAAATAGCGGTTATCAATCGTTAAGTAAATCAAAATTCGAAGCTTCGCCGTTTTCATCTTGCAAGGATCTGATGCACAACGTGTCGCTGCGTACCTTTATCTGGATCATCGGTATCTTCTCGGTTGGCTTCAATATAGCAGCCGTTGCTTGGCGTCTACTGCCACGCTGCTATGGCAGCAGAAGAAACTCTTTCCCAGAGTCTCAAAAGAAAACAACATTACTGGCAATCTGCTTGGCCTTTGGTAATTATCTTTGTGATATTCTACAGAACTACATGGAGGATCCATGGCATTCCTTTCGTGTACAGACTGTTCCCCAAAAAAGGTCACAGTACAGCGCTTTGGTATAAACTTACAACATTCATTTTTGGCTAAAGTAATGGCTCAAAATTACTGAGAATTGGAGGCTACATGATTAATTAATAGTACAATCATCACGTAAATTTTTATTATTATCCAGCAAAACCTGTTCAAGATATCAGCAAAAAACGTGAATGAATTGGTCTCTCGCTGCACCCTTTTTTAAAGGAACAAACTGCACAGTGTGGCTCGTACACAGAGTTCAAATCGAAACGGAACATAAAGCATTTGAATCTTGATACTAAAGTGCTTTTCACATCATAATGTAGATATCCAGCTAAGCGTATAACTTTAACCTGTAATTTAGGTGAGCATTCTTATAGGGAAACGCAGTGTAAACTGCTAGAGCGTTTTTTACCATACTCAACTGTTCTGTTAGGAAGTCACGTCCTAGACTACTATCCTACGTAGTTAGGGAGACGGTAGATAATTCTCATGATCCACTTGTTTACTTTTGAAATGCCAGGTGATTTCTGCATGGGAGTTTTCTTGCTAATTATCGCGGTGACTGACCACAAATACCGAGGGTATTATATTCTACAGGACGAAGACTGGAGAAATTCCTTTTTGTGCCCTTTGGCCGGGTTTCTCTCGGCCTTTTCGTCCGAGTTTTCCGTCTTCACCCTGACACGTAATAAGATCGATTCACTTCAAATTGTCGTAAAAATTTTAAATCTATGCTTTTCTAGTCATAACCCTCGATAGATACGTGGTCATAGTTTCTGGAACCAGAAGACGGTCATTGAGTTACTTCTCAGTAAAACTTATCGTCGTCGGTCTTCTCCTAACATCTGCGCTGCTAGCAAGTATCCCTTTCATGAACTCCGGACTCGCGTAAGTGCTAACCTTATATCCATTGTAAAGAATACAAGAGATAAGATGATTCATTTTAACAATTATAGAAACTTCTACAACCAGACGGGTGTGTGTTTAGCCCTCCCTCTCTCTGTTATATCAACAGAGGTACCGACCGCAGTGAAGGTTTCTGAAGACGACTACGACATTCCGGAAGACTACGATTATCCTCTATCATATATTGCCACGGAAGATTCCGACACTATGACTCTTGATAAGAGCAAGTCGCTAACTTGGATATACTCTTTTTCCATCTTTACAGGTATTTAAACAAACGTGATATAAAAAGGTAACAACTCATTCTGGTTGCACACTACCTTGCCATGTGCCCGTCTAATATCTTGTTCTAAGACGAGCAAAACTAGATTTCTCATTCAAGTATAACCAATCTAACCTGTTGCTTAGGTTTGAATAGTGTCTCTGTCTTGATAATTATCTTCTGCTACGTGAGAATTTTCTGGGAGGCGATTAAGTCTAGACGACGAATGAGAAGCACAGTCAACAACCGGGAATCAACAGTAGGACGCACAATTCTGCTCATTGTAGTTACGGATATGGCCTGCTGGGTACCCGTCATCATTCTTGGTTTCATGTCGGCTCTTGGTCACCAGTTATCCCCAACTGTATGAAACTATTTTAGCCAGCTAAGCACACGTATTCTTGAACATTTTCCGATTTCGATAGATTTATGCGTGGATTGCCGTCTTTGTACTTCCCATCAACTCGGCCATTAACCCGTTGATATACACCTTTTATACCGGAGCTTCCAGAAAGGCATTTAACAAGAAATGGTCGTCGGTGAGAGGCGCATCCAGCTTGATAAGCCCGCACTCCAGAAATGGTTCTATTCAAGAAAAAGCGAACGAGTCCATCGAAATGACTTCATACTCGTGAACGTAGACATAGTACTATGTCAGCATCGGAGGATATTACATTCGCTCTTGAGTGACTTATAACCAACATAACAATACTTGCGCGCTTGGAATCATCATTACAAAATCTTGAAAAATTCAAGAGTTTATAAAGTGCATGTCTTTTGTTGTTTGTTAGTTGTCCGCGATGTCTGCTGGTCGCTCCAGTCTTCATATCTAGTTAGATGTAGCAATCGGCTTGGTTCACCTTTTACTTACATAGTAGTAATTTACGCGGGAAAAGGCTTTCCCAGCAGCAACTATGGTTAACTTTATACTTGCTTTCATATTGTTTAAGCCGAACTATAGTTGAACAATAGTTGGCTTTTTGGTACAGTTGGTTGCACTGTAGTCTAGCTCTAGTTGCCTTAGTTACTCTATAATCACACTTGTTGAATATTTCCGACATTGTTGTTAAGTTGATGATAGAAATGATTTCGTACTCGTGCATGTCTTAATAAGACTTTCGTCTTTTGCATCAGATGAAATTATACAGTCCATCTGTTATTGACCTTGAATGAGATGAATTGCAATAATACAGCACGCTTTACATTAGAATCAGTCAATATGCCTGCTCAAATATATTATTTCTTTCGCTAATACAAATAAGGGAGATATAAAACTAACAGTGCAGCAAACTCTGGCATCAGTTACCTAAAACCCTCAGTAGCTGTGTCGTAATGTAACACCAACAAATGAAGATCGCGGCGCGCAAATTTCGTTGTACTATTTGGATCTGATGCTGATCAATCAAACAAGCAATATTTTATCTTCGTATATAATCTAATGTATATAGCCAGGAGTTACTTATTACTTATTGAACACATTATGTGTGTTTCTTAATTTCATGTTGCAGTACCATGCACCAATCTTCACAGTTAACTGTGAAGATATATTGTGTTAACGGTACGTTCAATTTGAGTACATACATTTACTATTCAATTATTATTAGTTTGATATCGTGAATTTCATTTATATTCCCGCTACTTTTTAAAGTGTAAGAATTGGAATGGAGTAACAACGCACGCTGTAAACAGTTGAGCGCATGCATTTAACAAAAAGCGGCAACGTCGCTTCTCTTGATGTAAACAAAAGATAACCGCATTGGAAAAGCAGTCTTTAGAAAATTTCTTAACAGATCTGATTACAAATTATGTAAGCATTTCGCTGCTGTCGGCCAGGCTGTTCATTATTCAGAGCTTTATTTAACCTAACAAAATGTTTCAGTTGGGATATTCTGCATTTAAAATGGCTGGCCTTTTTTTGGGCGCCATCGCCAGCTGTCATACAGTTGCCTGTCTTGTCAAACCAGTGAATTTAGGGTAAAATATTTGTAATTATACTTGTTACGTAATAATCGTACTAACGTATGTGAATAACATTAAAATATCTGTCTTAAATATTGCAGGCCTCGCGGACCTGTTAGAGCTGCGTCTGTAGATGCCGACGGCAACATGACTCTTTTCGATTTCACCCAAAACGAAGACGTTAGCAACTGGGTCGAGTCGTCTGACACGGTACGAACGCAGGGGATGTCCAAAGCGACTCTTGTTATTCAGAAAACGCAGCTGTTCCAGCGGGCAGTATTCTTTGCCTTACTCAACCCCCAGCCCAACGGAGCTGGTTTTGCTGGAGTGAGGACAGAGACGACTTTTGACCTGTCAAACGTGGACCAGCTTCAGTTAAAACTACGCGCCCAGGGAGAAAACAGGAACTTTAAGGTGATTCTTCGCCATCACGGTCAGTTCGGTGACGTGAGTCCGAGTTACGAGCAATTCTTTGAGGCTCCGCGCAATGAACTTGCTGTAATCGAACTTCCTCTATCGGAATTCAAACCGTACTGGCGGGGACAACTTCTGAACGAAACACAAGCGCCTCCTCTCGACCGTGCTGATGTTACAAGCTTTGGAATACAGCTTTATGGTGGAGTTTACTCTCCAGTGAAGCAGTCTGGACCTTCAACTTTGGAAATTGATTGGGTTAAGGCTATAAAAGCTTAATTTGTGTTAATTGCGAATACGTATGAATGGGTCTGCTTAATACAAATGCTTTGGGATAACAACTCTGAACTGGTTTTATCAATCTGTCTTTGACTATCCCGCCTTTATGTTTATTTCATATTTATTAATTTCATATCTTAGTAATTTATTATTGTACTTTTAGTTGTTTATGCATTATCAAAATTAAATATCGATGACGTAGATAGTATAACTTTATTTATTGTAGTATTATTAGGATTGTTAACTATTGTCAAGGTTATTAAATCTTGGTTTGTTTTACTGACTAATTAACATAGTGAAATAAGACTAAGTTGATAATATGGACATAATTAAACTGACTATAATTTGTGTAAAATACAAATGGTTTACTAAAGGTTGCACGGTCTGTTTATTTTCATTCAAGTTCAATGTTAACCGCTTTGAGTGCATCACAAGCCCACGCAGGATATTTCCTCTCCGGATACATTTTCAACATAAATACCTTGACAAATTCAACGAATCTGCCGTCTTTAATACTTTGTCTCACAGCCTTCATCAAGTTCAGCTGGTAGGATACGTTGTGAATGGTAATCAAATTGCAGGCTACACTCTCGACGGTCGCTATGCTGTGAAGGTAGGCCCTCGTGTAGCGTTTACACGTAGAACAGTCGCAGTTTTCGTCGATGGGACGGAAATCCTGGGCGAAGGCCTTTTGTCGTAATTGCAGTTGTCCAGTTTCCACTAGAGCGCATCCAAATCTCTGCAAAACAGAAATGTTTATTGGTAATGAAACGGCATCTCTCGTTCGTTCTCCTACCTATCTTATATCCATCTACCTAGACACCTTTCTATCTATATCAAATTTTTTATCAGAATTCATTATACCTTTATGTCAGTCTGTATATCTATGTGTTAGTTTTTCCAACTATCCACCTACCTATCTATTATCTACACATCTATATCTAAATACCTATCCATCTATCTGTTCACGTATCACGCAATCCATCTTCCTAACGAGCTATCTATTTATCCTTATGTCCATCCATTAACCAAGCCTTTCATCTATTTATCCACCTATCACTCAGTCTATCTACCGATCTATGCATCTATCTAACCATATACCCATCTATCAAACTGCTTGTACGTCTACCTACCCAGCAACCAGTGTTCCCATTTATCAATCTATCTATCCACCTACCAATCTATTCAACAATAACTAAACATCTACCTATCTTCTCCACATCTATATATCTAACTTAACGTCCATCTAACTAGCTATTTACGTAATAGTTTAAAGCTTACGGCAGTTCGTGTCGGGTACACACAGTCAAACATATCGACTCCCAGTGCACTACACACAACCAGGTCCGTGGCGAAACCAACCCCCATCAAATACCGAGGTTTCTCCTTTGGCAGTAGATCGGTCGACAAGTGAACCATCCTCCAAAACTGGTCTTTTTCTTCACCGCCACTAAAGAAACACAATCAAGTCAGTAAAACTGAAACATGAAAACGTAAAATAGGATATTACCTAAGTCCTCCAATAGCAAAACCTGGTACGTCCCGCTGCGTTAACTGCCTCGCACTTTCCGTGCGCAATTTTGGGTCCAGCCCGCCTTGGACGATGGGAAACAGGTTCTGCTCGTGAGGTCTCGCGTGTGCCTTAAGGCAACGGTCCAACCAGCGTGTGGTACGGTGCATCGCTTCCTCTACTCGCGGTCCGCTTATCGTAGAACTGACTACATCGTCCAACTGCATGATGATATCGGCTCCAATAGCGTTCTGGATCTCAATAGAATGCTCGGGAGTGAGCATACATTCACTTCCTGTGTATAATTAATTGTTGGAAAACTTAAGATTTCAATATTTTTTTAAAGGAATTAAATATTTAAGCTACCGTCATATGGTGACTTGAATTTCACTCCTTCCTCGGTGATTTCCGCCAGCTCGAGCAGCGACACCATCTGGAAACCGCCCGAGTCGGTCAAAAGTCCTCGGGGCCAGTTCATGAAGTTGTGAAGGCCGCCCACTTTCTTCATAAGGTCTTTTCCCTGTGAAAATTTATAATGGCTGGAATTAACAAGGGGAAAAGCTGTAACGGGGCAATATGAAATCTTACCGGCCGCATTCCAAGATGATACGTGTTTCCTAGCATTATTTGGCAGTTAAGGTCCTGGAGCTGGTCGGGAATGACTCCTTTCAACGTACCCTGCATGAACACAAAATGACATTCAAACTGCTGGTTAATAATAATCAATGGATAATAATAACAATAGCTAAACACGTGTTTAAGCATAATATTAATAAGGTAAATTCACTTGGCTGAAAGTTAAGACAAATACAACACCTTCGTTTGTTTACCTGTGTTCCAACCGGCATGAAAACTGGCGTCTCGACTGCATGGTGCGGTAAACTCATCAAACTCGTGCGCGCTTTCGTCGTCTGGCATTCTGCCAAGATCTGAAAAGTCAGCGCGCTTCGACTCATAACCGTGCGAGCTACTCTTTAACTTAAAAATAGGCAACTAATTTTTTTATCAGGAACCAGATGGATTTGACGTGTTAACGTGCCCAGGACGTGACTTCGAACCGGTGCCGGTGCTAACAGCTAGCGCTAGCAGACGAAGTTGAGCTCAAACGCCACCTAGTGGAGTAACACGAACTTATTCCGTTGCAACACAATCTTAAAATTAAACTGTATATGTTGCTTATTTATTAGTAACAAGATTATATTTGGAACCCTTACGCGCAAATGGCGTAATTTTTTATTCTAAATATCACGAAATCAATATAAGTGCAATCAAAGAATAATCTTTTTTAATATAATGTGTAATGGGCATATTGCATATAACATACATTATGTTACTACCTGTTCGTTGATTCAACATAAGAAAATTAATCATGTCTTGCTTATCTACCGTAATGGAAACGAAACATTCTTTTGATCCCGGCTGATAGTCTTTCTTTCACCTCCATAACACTGTATAACGACAGATACGTTTCTTTAATTAAACCTTAATGTAAGTAACCCTCTTCAGTTTAATTCACATCTTTTTTATCAGTAAAATAAGGCCAAAGGACGACAATCAATGCAATTATAATTGTGTAGTTAAAAGTTACTACAAGTAAGAATTAAAGTTACGCAACTTGAAAAATCAAACAGAGACAGGACATAACCTTGCTTTACAGCGAGTCCCAAATACGGTTTCGGTCTATAATGCGACGTGCGTAATCAGTTAGTCTTTTATTGGGTTCGTTATACACTGCAGTTATATTCTTCCGTGCCCTGCTTTATAACTGTAGCACGTGACCTGGTATTACCATTTTAAGAGAATTCAAGGCTAAACAAAAAAACGTTCTGTACACGACAATATGGTAATATATGAACTTAAAAATAAGCTTTAAAGTGATCAATCATATCTGATTGAAACTGAAGTTAAGTTAGATAAATCGCTTCTGTAACGGCCAAGAGAATCCAAATTCCTACTTTACTATTCACGTTTGGCAATACTATAACAAACCGATTTCAACAACACTGTAAAAGTGTATTAAGCACTACTAATAGTAAGTCTACACTCGCTAAGGAGCAATCATAACAATCAACTTCTTCCAACAAACACCCTGGTTTGTTGTTCTAGATTAGACCGTACGCTCTTGTATAAAAAGGCTGTCATAATCACATACCAAAACCAATAATCGATTATTGTTCCTGTCCCTGAACAGTAGCTTCCGTCTTTTCTTAAATAAATTGCTCTTTGATTATTCCCGATTATTCAGCGCACGAGCGAGTCACGTGGTGCACCCGAAAAAAAACAACAGAACAAAGAAAATCAGAGAGAAAGCGATCACATAGTATTTCCACTTTACACTTTTATTCTTCACTGGTTAAGTATCTCAGATGTTAGCTAATTTAATTTAAGAAATGAATAGGTAAGGTTTAATTATTATAGCGATTAATGAAAATATTTCCAAAAAATTCAAATATATATATGAAGTTGGGAAATTAGGTTCCTGCCATCTTAGTTTTACGGTGGGAAATTTGAACTCAAAGCGGAAGTACTACAGCAGACGCCCCTTAGGCTATCAACAGTAAACACTCCAGAAAGTGGCAAAGGCCGACTTTTTTCTTCTCAAGGCTCTTCCGTATAAACGAGCACATAAGAGACTGACTTCGAACGGCGATTTCTCTCTTACCTGTTGTCACTAAACATATTCAAGACGCTGTTGATTTTCGAGTAAAGCGCATGCTATGAAGAGCGAACCCAACAAAAAGACCCTGAAAATTTCTCTTCTGTAACGACCTACTGGTCCATATGTGGCTTATGAAGTCGCAGATTAACTGTGGCTTCTTTTCCACCTGCTGTTTTGATGAGCTTTTTGATTTTGTAGAAAGTTTTCGTGTTTTCTTTTCGAAATAATGACTGGTGAAGTCGCCTAGCAACAAGCCACATGTTAGTATGGGTTAGGGTCCCAATGTGGAGGCACCACACTAAGCTGCTTTGTGATGTTAAAAAGTGAATAGAAGGTAGGAAACTCAAGTGTTTTGAAATACCGTAATTAGAAAACTGATGTTGCTTGTGATATACTATCGTGCAGTTAGGGAACACGCGGAAAGGTTGTAACGAATGATGAGTCTTCAAAATTACTCGAGAAGTGACAGCTGCAGTGCGAACTGCTCGGGTCACGGGGAGTGTGTCAACGGGACGTGTTTCTGCCAGGTCCAGTTTGACGGAGCGGAATGCTCGGAACCCAACTTTGGCTACCACGTGGCCTTTGCCACCGTCTTCATGCTGGTCGCCGTGACTTCCCTCCTGCAGCTGCTCTTCTGCGTTCACTCCGAGTACTCGCAGCTGAAGAACCCGTCGCTGCGGCAAGCGTTCCGCCTCACAACGCAGAAACTGCTCTATTTTTTCATTTTTGCCGCCGGCTTGCTACGAGGACTCTACTTCGCGTACCCCGTGCGTATTTTCCCATTTTTATCGATGAAGTATGAAAATAATTCATATAATATATTATGTTGTCTTTTCCTAGGCAAGCACCGACAAGTGGTCGACCAATCTCTCCAGTGCCTACTATCCTGTTCTCCTGTCGGGAGCCTCGCTTGTCGTCTGCCTCTGGGCCGAAGTCTTCCACTTGAAGGGGATCGTTCGACGACAGCCGTTTCTGTCCAAGTCGCTCTTGGGGTTCCTGGCCTTCAACATTCTGACCTATTCCTTACTGATTGCCGAACTTCTGCTTGTCAATCTGGCTAGCCTTTCAGACGAAGAAAAAGTAACCTTCCCGTTAAAATGATAAAATCATAAGATTTAAAAATATCTTACACGAAAGTCATGCATAATTAATAACATATTAAGAGGTATATATTTCTACATATTACAGGCGTTTTATTCGACCATCTTCAATGGTTGCTACGCCGTACTGATGCTGGTCGTCGTTATATTCTTCCTGGCCTATGGTATTCAAGTCTATTTCAAGGTAATCATTTACTGCAACTGAAAAAAATCCGTAAATTTTAATATGAATTAATTTTTCCCTGTGATGAAATTCAGGTTCACGGTGGATTCCTCAACGACCCAAGCGACTTGAAGCTGCAGGACCGGAACCAAAGGATCTTGACGGCGGGGGATTTGTTAAATGACCAGGTATTCAATTCGACAATATTTGTATTTCATCTGTTTATTGGAATCTAATTTGAAATTAAATTATTCTAACATTCAGCGGTGTAAACTTAAATTTTATTTTAATAATAACGTATTCCATGTTTTTAATTTTACATTTTCGGTTTCTATTGTATATAATAGAAACCGAAAATGTAAAAAATTTCAGAAAATCCTTCTAATTGTAAAATAATTTAAAGCGTAATTTTGATAATAATTAATATTTGAAGAATTATACAGTATTGTAAGTCAGCTCTATTGACTCTCTGAAGGTGAAGGAAATTTACAAGAGCACGACAGTAACCCCCGTCGTCGACCGGTGCCAGCTGCAGCAATCACGCATCGGCCTACTTTCTCAAGCCGCGTTACTCTTTTTCACCGTGGGGCTCCTCCTATCCGAGATACTTGGTCCATTATGGAAATACAAGTTAGTTTTCAATTAAAAAAATCGGTGGAACCACAATGGAATTTGATTAACAACTTGGACATTCCACCCGATTCTACGACTGGTAATTTGTTTAACGAACGATGATGTTTTTCCAGGGTGCCCTTGGAAAGCCGGAATTTGTATGACGTTGTCTTCCGCGTCGTTGAGTTTGGAGTAGCCTTGTGGTTTCCGTGTGTCTTGTGGAATTGCGTCAAGTAAACAATTACCATCTGATTTAGTCTATTGATCGTATTATGAAATTTCAGTTAATGGGAACCGTATAATTAATTTAAATAAATTTGCTGTTTATTTCAGGCCTGAGCAGTTGTGGATTCTGAATCCCAGAAGGATTTTTAGGCGGTTCGAAGAGGAGGATCAGCGGATTTTTGGAGAAGCTTCGGAAGCGCTAATCAAGTCAGACGACAAAAATTCCGGTAATTGGTCGTTACAGTTACCTGTTCATTTAGGATTAACCCTCATCGGTTATAGTTAATTGAATTTGTTTAAAATGCATTAGGTTTATGTTAATTACGTTTGAACTATTTATTTTCTTTTCATTTCCTTCATGGCCATGGTTTATAAGTGAATTTATCTAATTACAGTTTATTTAATTCTAATAAGTTGATAATTTACTGAATTCAATTTTATTTGATTGTGCGTTGTTATATATGTGAAGTATATTTTATGACATTGGTTGAAAAGATTGTTTTAATTGTTTAGTTAAAGTTGTGGATAGTGCGTGGTAATCAGAATGTTATTATTTATTGTCAATTTCAGTCATGGTGATTTTATTAATAAGGTCCAATAAGATTATTCGATTAAAATTAAGATTTTTTTTCTTACAGGTTATCACCCAGAGACGGGACCCGAATGCTGGATATGTTACGACAGCGAGCGGCTGGACGTGGGGCCGCTGATCCAGCCCTGCCTCTGCAAAGGAGACGTTGGAGTCGTCCATCACGGCTGCTTGAGGCGCTGGCTGGTGGAGGTATATTTTCCAATAATACTTGTAATGAAATCACAGTCATTTTATTTACTTAAGTTTTATCAGGTTTAATGTATTTCGTTTTGTAAAAAGGTATTTTTTGTTGTTTGTTTTTGTTTGCAGAGCGCCCGCGACCCGTCGGTTCTCGTCTGCAAAGTATGTCGCACTCCGTACCACGTGCGCAGAGCCGATGATTCGCGATGGGACCAGCTGGGGCACGCGTTATCGCCCAGACGCTGGCTGCAGACTGCCGTGATCGTCTCGTCAATGCTGGGTTCCAGCGCCGGTGCCATTATCGTGCTTCACTCGTTCCAGAACTCGGGAATCAGGCTGTTCGCGGCCAGTAGCGCGCTATTCATTCTCTACATCTGTTTTCGGTAAGCTATGTTTCAGGGTTGAAGTACCGTCAGTGTGCGTTTCTCAGTAGTTAGTTAATTGGTACTTGTCGCGTGAATCGCGCAATTGAAACTTTAACGCATACGAAATAGGTTTCTGGGAGTGAACGTGGACCTTGCTTGCCAGCGTACGAGAATAGCGGGATTCCGTATTCTGAATGGAGACCACAGAACCTCAGTCTCAGCTCCCCTGACAACGGTCAGTCAGTTGGTTACCGTGGAGCCCCCGCCAAAGTGATCGAGTAATCCGGTTCATTTAATACCTCCGGCTAGTCAAACGTGCTTAGTAAAACTCCACGAGGTTTAGAGATAATCCAGTGATATTTGTAAATTGTTGTTGAACGTCATGTGCCTGTCGCTTAGGCTGCTGCCGCAGCATGGCTAGAACGAAATGAGAAGAACTGAACCATACAACTTAATTTGTGCTGGAAATGTCCGTGCCTTCAGACGACTCAAATTGTAGTGCAAATGACATTGTTTTGCTTTAAAGTAAACGTTTGACATGTTTGTGTGTATTCGCCGAACGAATCTGCAGTACAAAACACAGAGAGGAAACAAAATATAACATTGTTAAAGGAATTTGTACATGTTTACTGAGCTTGCTTCTTGTGAGTCCTTTGGTGATTTAGCAGGTTGCTAGCGTCTGAGAAAGCCTTGTTACACCGGTTACACTGGAAAGGTTTATGTCCTTTGTGTCTGTTAAGATGCGCCTCAAGAGCCGTCTTTCGGGCAAACTTCTTCCCGCAGATCTCACAGACAAAGTTCCGCTCATCGGTGTGCGTCTTGGCGTGGCTGTTGCAGTTGCCCATGCTTGAGAAGCCTCTTCCGCAGACGTGGCAGAGGTACGGCTTTTCCTTGGTGTGTGTCCGCTGATGGGCCACGTACAGACTACGCTTGGCGAAACCCATGCCGCAGACGTCGCACTTGACGGCGAACTGACCGGCGTGGGCTTTTACGTGCGTCTCGTACAGGTGCTTGGTACTGAAGCTCTTGTCGCACTCGGCGCACCGATATGGCATCTGCCCCGTGCATTTCGGGAGGTGGGCCGCGAGATTGCTCTTAACGTTGAAGCTCTTGCCGCACGAGGTGCACGAGAAGGGTCTCTCACCAGAGTGCACCCGCAAGTGGGTCTGAAGGGCGCTGCGATGAGGGAAGGCCTTCCCGCAGGTATCGCAGAGGAGCTGTGACGTACATTGCTGTTTCCTGTGGTTCACATACTCAGCCCGGTCGTGGAAAGTCTCCTGGCAGGCGGCGCATTGGACCGGTCTCCCGATTTCATGCCTTCGAACGTGTTTCTTCAAGGTGAACTTGGAGCGAAACCCTTGACCACACTGTTCACAGAGGTGTTGACACACATCTTTAGCGTGCAGCTTCAGGTGTCGCGCTAAACACGCCGGGTCTAGAAAGTTCTTCCCGCATTCGCGGCAGCGGTGAAACGGCGCCAAATCGTCCGCGGGGGGGATTTCATCGGGAGACGAGTTCTCCTTGTCGACAGACGATTCAATCTCTTGCTCGACTGGCTCGTCTTCTTCTTCGTCCTCACGATTCGCTTCGTACATACTCTTAATCTGTAGTTTCAAGCCGTCGATTTCCTTCTCCAGAGACGAATAGCGCTCTAGTATGAGATCACACTGGGTGCATATGAGGACAGACTTTGTCAGGTTACTGGGAATCTTATGGCCAATGATAAGCTCGATGGAGTCCAGAATATCTGGCCGTGGTAGCAGGTGGTCGATGTTCTTGCAGAGTAAACACTGAAGACCCTGGTCAGGGAAGTTTTCCAGCGGTGTTGTGCAGGCCAGTGTGGCTTCAAACTTGTCGAACGAAGCGTCGGGCAGGTACTCCTGTTCGGCCAGTTCTCGTTCAATGAAGTTGAACTGTGGCGACGGACTGCGGGAACCTGCGGAGCTCGTCGATACTGCGCACGAGACGTCACTCTGAAGATCGTCTTTATCTTCGCCATCCTCAGCCGCAACGTCCCTCTCTTCCGCTTGTTTCTCGGCAACCAGGTTAGTCGTGTCAAGCCGCCGTTCTTCAGTCACGGGACAGGTCTCTAAACTGGTCTGAGGGACTTCGGGAAGTTTTGGGTTGCTCTGCTCGAGACCAGTCGATTCCGTCCCAGTTTTGCTGCACGAGGGTAACGACTGTGATGTGTCGTAGGTCAAAGTCGTCCTCTTGGAGGCAGTATGAGTTGTGGAACCGTTCCACACCGTCTGTAAATGACTCTCGTGGTTCTGCATATATAAAGTAGGGGAATAGTAGTTCATGGGTGTTAAGGCCATATTGGGCGCCTGTCCCGCGGCTGGATATACTGGTGATGAACTGTGATTGTAGAATGTTCCGTAGAAGGCTGAAGATGGGTGATGACCCGCGGGCGATAGTATGGAGCTGTAATAACCCTGCTGTGTGCTGAGCATGCTCCGATAGTACGGACTCGGGTAGTTGGTGTACATCTGCTGCGGGGCCATCGCCAGGCAGCCAGATGGGGATGCCATTGACGGTGGAACGAGGTAGCTGCTCGACTGGCCATCCGCCAGCGGGGAAAGCTGGTTCTGAGCTGGATAGCATAGTGTAACGTTTGGAGGGTAAGAGAGAGACGAGGACGAGTGAATGTTACTTCCACGGTCTGTGTAAGAAGAGTCGCTTTTGCTCAAATTTGAAATGGCTTCGTTGTCACACATCTTCTGGGTAATTTTTACAAGAATGATATAACGATGCGGTAGTGCGATTATGGATGATAACTTATGCGACGATGATTTTCAAAATACAACAATGTGAGTGGACGAAATAAAGCAAAACAGTTTGCATATCAATATTGACAGACGACGCTTTTATGAACACAATAAATAATAACGCACCGCCACCTATTGGTTAAATAGGAAATCTGATTATAATTCTATAAAAAAAGAATTTACTTAGTTTCATTAATATTATTAATATAAATTATTTAATATCACCTAGATTATTAAAAAATCATATCGTGTAATAATATGAATAATAGTGTAAAAACAATATATATAAGAAATAAAAATAAGAGTAAGAAAACGAGTTTGATGTATATAAAAAAAGCTCCAAGTAGGTTTAAAGATGACCGGCAGGAGACGCTGTAAAAGATCTTGTTTTAAAGACAGAGGGCGACTTGTTAAAATGTTTTCTAGGACGCTGCACCGAGCTTGACTGAGCAAGACACGCTGTGATTGGCTGCCAGGCCCGTCTGTTGGACATAAGGCGTGTAGCCATTTGCGGTTATGTCCTTCATCAAAACACAACAGATGTGAGTGGACCGTGTTTGAGGAAGGTTCGCTGCGTACGGTACAGCGTCTCTGTAAAAATTTCAGGGATTTGGTCAACGCTTTTGCCCAGTTTACTGTTTATTTGATTCCGACCAAGTAAAATAGAGGCACAGCAGCATCGATCCCGTTTCGATTCGTCCGCGCCTCTTTGAGTTTCTGTTGCTAAACGGATACAAGTCATGCACGGTTAGTCACTTGTCTTTCTTCGCTATTTCCTCTTGTTGTTAGCCTACGCTGTGTTATGTCAGAGTACAGGGAGAAGGTACAGATGTAATCACTGCAGTGTTGTAAAGTCACGTGCCTTGAGTTAAGGCTTTGGTCGACAGTTCGATGCGACACAACAGCTCGGGATTCAGTCGACTCATCCGTGCCGACATATTGAGAGCAGTTTGAGTCGAGTCGACGATGCCGTTTTTGGGTCTCTTTATGTACTGGTTCAAGTCGCTATTAACTTGGTGACTCGTTCAGTTGTTCGTCCCGTGCGGGAAGACGGGACGAGACGTTTGACGTGCAGCTCGACAGACTTTGGGTTGACGAGAATGGAATACCAAATCCTTGTATGCATTCAAATTCTCCTATTGGTGGATTACACTGAGTTTACTGTAGTTATCGGACCACGTGATCATTTTTAAATATTCCCTCGACTGGAAAGTGTCACAACATGTGTAGTCTTGTACGCTTAATTGAATTCCAGTTGCAGTTTTTCAACTTTTCCAGTTGAAATATAACAATGTGGTTGGGGTGTATTTCAGGCAAGGTAGTGGTGACGGGGTGACCGATGGTCAAAAGTTTGGGTGAAAAAGAACCGGTTTTTGGAAGGAAAGAACCCCTTGGGCGATGGGGTTTCATTCTTTTTTTCGGTCAGAGTTGAGCAGAGAGGGGGGGTCAACTTTAGTTTTCCACCGAATTCGGACTGAAAAGACGTCAGAGTGAAAAAGAATTTCCCCTTGACCAGTTCTATGGTCAGTTTGTTATCGGTGCGTTTGGAGTGGAATTTGGGGTGGAACTGTGGAATTCCACTGGAAATTGGTTAAAAGATTTAGGTTTTTTACTTATATAGAATCGTCAAGTGCGATTGGAAACGAGAAATGCGAGGACCACTGCATCTTCAGTTGATCGGGATTTTAATCCTGCTGACGGCGATTGTTCGGGCGAATGGAGATCCTTACGGTAATTTAAATTTACTCCAGATTTTCAGATAACCTCCCGTGAATCAACTTTAATTTAATTGTAATTATATACGAACGGGAGAGGGACTTATTTTCAAAAGTGGTTTAAAACTATTCAGTTCAACTGTCAACCGTAAATTTCAATAGTCAATGTATTTCAACTACGAGGGGTCGGTCCCCCCTATTTTTATCCTTTTTCTTGCCTTTCTCTCTTTTATTCACCCCCTCTCTTTTTCTTTTTCACCCTCCAGTTCACCCCCTTTTTTCCCTTTGAAACACGTTTCGTCCAGTTTCTTCTGACATTTACTTTGGAGGTGCGCAGCTACTTCGTTAAATGTATTAAAATTTTTATAAATTACAGTCAAATTGAATTTCATTGATGTTAATAATATCCCAAAATGTAATTACATCTGATTTCATTTTAAATGTTATATTCTGGATTTTAAATATTATATTGGGATTCTGGTCATTGTCATTTGATTATCGGCGCAGTATCAAATATAGTGGCAGTGATGTGAATGCTTGCGTAACTTTAGGAATTACGTACAAGATTCTCAGATTCCTAGAAAGGGAAAGGGTCTGCGTGCAAGATTCTGATAAGGTTGCGGACTCCTCCACCCCTGGTTTTGCTCGAGACTCAAATGAATGGCATGCAGGGGCGTGTCCTCCTTACAAGAAGCCGCAAAACGTAAGGGCGGAAGTGAGAATGCCCCCGGGGCAAGAAAGGGGGCGGGGCTTGACGTTGGAGGGGGGGGCGGGGGGCTCAGCGTGTAATTTGAGTTCANCTCTGAAGATATTTCTTTATTATTATTATTTTTATTAATATGTATTGTCATTGCTATAGTTATGATTATTATTATATTACTATTATTGTTTGTATTTGCAAGGAAATGAAAGAAACGGTAACTACTGAAATCTTTTGTAACCACCGGGCTATCAGTTAAGAATGCGAGTGTGGATTGATGAAACTGAGCCTCAGTGAAAGCCTGCGGACTGATAGTTGGACAGTAGAAAGGTAGATGGAGAAATAGAGCGAGTTTGAAAATTCGATAGTAGCTATCTATATAAATGGGGGAGTGGGTAGGTAAAGATAGGTTAGTGGATTGGTATAGGGCACGTGTAGTTTTTTATGAAGAATCGGATGAATAGTTAGAAATGGGTTAGAAAGGTAAACTGATAGAGAGATAGATAGTTGAATAGATATGTAGGTAGATGAGATAGTTAGGTACAGTGACAAGTAGGGTAGGTATAGGGATATCGAATGAAATGAATGAATAGGTAGATGAATCTGTGTACGTAGATTGGTAAATAGCTAGGTAGGCAGGTGAGTAGATAGATAGTTATATAAATTAGGAGATAAAGAGATAGTCATATAGATGGATAAAATGGGGAGACGGATAGGTAGGTAGGTAAGTTGTAGGTAGGTGGGCAAATGGATAGCTAGATAGATAGATAGAAAGGTACGCAGGTAGTTAAAGTGACTGGTAGGGTAGGAATAGGTACATCAATAATGCAACGAATGAATAGGTAGATGTATCTGTGTAGGTAGATTGGTAAATAGGTAGATAGGTACGTGATTAGATAGACAGATAGTCATGTAGATGCAAGAATAGATCGGTGAGTAAGCAGGTAGATAGATCGACAGATTGATGCGTACAGAGGATTGTCTGAATCGATTATTGGATCAGCATTCTCTTCAGTTAGTGAGTCGTCTAATTTGAGTTTCGAAAATGTGCGTCATACATTTCAGGTCTTTATGATTCTTTGTGAATCATGTTGAATCTTTTTGAGTTATTGAATCATTCCAAACGCTACAAGAAAAAGTTCACAATACATGCATGACTCATCATGTATCGGGAATCACTGTTGAGTCGTTGTAAATCATTGAGTCACTTTGAAACGCCACCGCGTATTTGAATTGATGTAAGTCATTGAGTCTTTGGAAATCACTGTCTGAATCAAGGAAGTAAAAACGAATTTCCGAATTGCTGTGAATCATCGAATCTCAAATAGAATCATTCAGTTATTAAACACGAATATGTAGAATGAAGAATTCACATGACTCACTGAATCTTTTTGTAGCATGTTGAGTCATTCGTGATTAATGAGTTTAATTAATGAGATTAATGAGAGATGAATTGGTTGATGACTCATTTTTGAGAATCGTCGCAAACTATTGCGTCATTTCAAACTTCACGTCAAGTCGAAATTGCCAGGGATCGTCGAGTCCTAGTGAATCATTTTGAATCACATAGAATCCTTGAGTCATGTCATATATTACCGCGTTATATACGAAAACTGATATAACTCGGAGTCTTCGTGAATTCGTGTGAATCATTGTAGTTGCGTTAAATCAGTTCACGTTAAAATGAATCATTGAGTCCTAGTGAATCAATTTGAGTCACATCATGTCATTGATTCATGTCAAAGAGTGCGAATTCAAAAATAATTTGATATGAAAATCACCAAGTCTTCGTGAGTCATATGTGAGTCGTTCATAATAATTGAGTCGCTTCACGCATTGCATATTGCTGTGAGTCATTCTAATCTATTAGATCAATTCACCTTAATTCAACATTGCTATGAATCATTGTGTGAATTGAATACTACAACTTTATAATCCAAGAATTGGTATGACTCACTGAATCCTCGTGAATTCGTGTGAATCATTCTAATCTGTTGAATCAATTCCCGTGAACAAGAATCCTTGAGTCCTATACTGAATCAATTTGAGTCACACCGTATCATTGATTCATTCCAAATACTACAAATTTAAAAGAAAAACAAAATCACCGAGTCAAATGTGAGTCATTTACAAAGTCATTGAGTCATTTCAGATGGGTTTCAAAGTAGGTAATTGTTGTTTTAAGGGAGGGGATTCGTTGTTGGTATTTCCCCACCAATGGCGTGCCCGACTGAGGCTAAAATCCCCCCCCCCCCTTGGTTTTTCCCTTGAAGGAAAGCAATTATCCTCAAGTTGTTTAATGGGCCGTTCTCAGTCGGTTTCAATTTTTTACTGCTCCGGGTCGACCCTAGGTAGGCCTATCTGGTGTTACCATCGCCCAACATTCCAGGCCTGGAAAAATCTCTTCTCGCTTTAATTCGATGACCGAAAAACCTGTGGCCAATTTTGTCGTCGTTTCTTTCCCCCCTCCCCCTCCCCCTGTTTTTCCTTTAAAAAATAAATAAATAAATTGTCCTCTGTAATGTATTAATTTGATTTTACTGTCGTTGTTGGATTCTGGCTAATTCTAATTGGTTGATTATAGAATTATACCTTGATTAAAAATTAGTCTGCTAACTGGTTCGATTTCTTGTCTCCTTGTGGTTAATTTTTTAAAAAAAAATTTACGGTTTATTTTATTATTAAATTGTTGTGCTATTATTATATTATTAATATATTATTATTGATCATTATTTTGTGAATAAATGTTGACTTAATTCAGTCGACTAATTGGTTTGATTTCTAATTTCCTAGTAGTTAATTCTTGCGAATTACTGTTTGTGGTTAAAGTTGAGTGTTACCTGCGACTATTGGATTTGTGGTCAAACATTTTTGATTTTTTACTGATCTGCTACTTGGTTAATTAATGCTGTTTTGTAGAGTTGTTTTTAAAAATATGTTTTAATTTATACTGAATTAAATTTTAGTCGATTAGTGTTGAAGGACATTTAACACAGTTGATGTGTAATTAAATAAATATTTCTTTATCTTTATTTTTTTTTAAAAAAAAGGTGATCTGTGCGTCGTCGTCAATCCGCTACGCACTCCGTTCTTCAGCGCCTGGCTGGAGAAGAATATAAATACCAGAGGATGTGCTGTTCCAGTCGTGTCCAGCAAGCTTTTTCCCAACGAGGTTTCTTTTGATTTTGTATCTTAAGATTTAAGTGTTAAGTTAAAGTTAAGTTATTTACAAGTTAAAATTAAAGGAAAACAAAATTGAAGACAAAAATGTAAAAAATTAAATCAATTTAACTTAAAATGACTTCAAACGAATAAAGTATAAAAGTAGAATCGTATGAAAAAAAACGGTGTGAATTTCCAGGTTCATTACATCCGCGTCCTGGAGCCTCCAGGAGATGACATCACCGTGGAGATTGAAGGCGAAGGGGCGTCGCGACGTCTCGTCCTCGTCCTCGACTCGAACCTGACAACGCGCTGGACCGTTAGAGCTTCAGGATCGGTCCTGCGTAGCCATCACAATATCATCGTAATTACGTTATTAACTTGAATGAATTATACTAATTAAAATTATAGAAAAAAACAATTATCCACTATGATGAGAATTGATTTAAGTATTGAGTTTAACGTAAATTTAATTACTTAAAAATATTTGAGTGAATAATAACTTAATCGATTATAATTATACAAAATGGAATAATTATACTGTACTTTAATTAAGACATGAATATATTGTTGAACAGTGTTTAATTAGATGTAAATTATGTTAATGAAGAGTATAATGAAATGGTAATCAACTTGATATTGATCCTGAATATCTACTGCGTGCCACCGTAGTATAATAATAATAGTTATAAAACTTAATTGCCGCAAATCATACAGATTAACTTAAATGCAGATTCGTTAAGTGAATTCAGTATAAGCAGTTCGTAAAGCAGAATTCGTATAATTGAATGGTAATTAGTTAAATAGTTGAAATTAGATTAATAATATTTGCTAAGAACGAAACCGAGATAATAGTCATGAAGAATTAAACTTGGTGTTAATTAAGTTAATCACAATTTATTGCTAATACAATACGATGTAATGGACGTAGTGAAATGCAATTTGATTGATGTTTATATTAATAATGTTGTATTTGGTGATACATTAGGTCGAAAGCGATTCCGAAGTCCACCGCAGCGACTTGCGCGCCAGCGTAACGCGTCGACAGGGCGATGCGCGCGTGTCGCTTCTGCATTTCGTCGAGCGGCGCTACCGGAACGTCGCTACCTTCACCGAAGTGCCGGGCGCCAACCGCGTGCGACTGAAACTTCCGCCGCTGGCCAGCGGAAGCCAAACCGCCGACGATCCTACCTCGTGCGATTACAACAGGACAGCGGCCAGTGCTGCGGCGACGGCGTCCAACTCGAATCTCCAGAATGTCGAAGGCTGTTTCCATTCAGACGCTGTTGGAGTCTATCCTAAGTAATTCGATAAATTTTAATATCAGTTTCAATTAAAATGTAAATCGATGTATATAGTTATACGTAACATTTAATTAAATTAAGGTTTTGAAACTGATGCAGCCAATAGGAATTTAAATGTATGAAATTTAGAATTTGGTGCAATTACAACAATAATTAGGTTAAGGTCCTATTAAAATTTACATTGCATTAATTAAATTATATTAATTACGTTGTTATACATTTTCTAATAATTATGTTAAATATTAGTTTTGATAATTTCTATATTTGTAAATTTATTGCAGATGTATATTTTAATTTAAAGTTAATTTATGTGATTCAAGTTAATTGCTGTCATGTGCGTTGATTTAGCTTTTATTATTCTTTTTTAACTTGTTATTTTCCATGGTTATTGATGGTTATGAACTACTTTTTAAAAAATGTTAAAATCAACTTAGGGACGTGCACATCATCGATCTGGCTTGGAATGAGAGAGAATCAGCCAATCGACTGCGCGACGTGCAGCTTCATCTCAAGTCGAGCAGCTCCGACGTGGTGGAACAGCGCGACGTGGTGCTCGTCCTCAAATCGAGTCTTCCGGTTCGCTGGATTCTGACGGCCGATGAAGCGATTGCCGGCACTCTAACTGTCATCGTAATCCCCTTATTCTTTTCAAAACTCGATATTTTTCAGCAATTATAGTCGTATTACCACATTATATATTATATATTATGTAATTAATTGCTGTATTAAAGTTAATTGGTTTTTATACAGCTCATACCACTTTAAAAAATATGATAATTTGAATTGTTGCCGGCACTCCAACTGTCGGAAGCCCCATATCCCTTCAATTTAATTGCAAAAAATTCATTATTATCCGCAATAAGAGTAAATTAATTGTATTTAAAGTTAATGAAATTATGTATTATATGTGCAGAGCGAGCATACGGTGGACAACGGGGGAATTTCATCGAAACAGACGCTGCAGGTCCGCAGCCAGTCGGTTGCCGAGAATTTCGCTCTGCTGATCCTGACGGTGACCAGCGAGTTTGGACCGCCGATTTCGTACGTCAAACCGGCCGCCGGAAGCAACCGACTCCAGCTGGTCATCGGCAAGAAGAACCCGAACGTTAAAGTCGACATCGCGGCCAGTCACAATCCGCCCTACATGGAGATGGGGGTCCGCAGTTTGGACCGCGCTGCACCCGGGAGCTCGAGGAACAAGCAGACTAAAGGTGAAACCAGTATGAACAAGCAAAACAGCTGGAGATCTTAACGGACAAACAAACAGACTGATTGAATAACCAATGCGTCAGTGGGACGAACGAGAATAGAGAAAGGAAGAGGTGATCGAACAAACAACGTGAGGAACAAACACGAAATGAGACAAACAAACGAATTATAAGGACAAAGGATAGAACAAACAAGGAATTGGAGAAGTACCAACAAACAAACGAGTCATGAGGAACAAAGTTTGAAAGATTGATTAGCAAACAGAACAGAAGATTAAACAAACAAGTTAAAGAGCAAACAAGAATTCTGAGGAATGACAAACAAACAAACTGTAACGACACAGTATAGAACAAACAAACTAGCAAACAGGACAAAAGACCAAACAAACACGTTAGGGAACGAGTAAGACATTTCAGGAATACCAACAAACAAAGGAAGACAGCAAACAAACAAATTACAACGATTAAAGGATAGAACAAGCGAAGGCTCACACATAAAAACCAGAAACAAACATCAGTTTGTAAACAAACAAACAAGCCAGAAGACCAAACCCATTTGACACAGACGGGGTAAAACTAATCGCGACCGAACAAACAAACATTCAACAAACAAACACAACAAATCTTAACAACTATATGATCATCATTGAACAGAGTCGTCAACGCCAACCGGCAACCGCCGTTCCGCCGGCTCCACTCTACGCCAGTCCCTAAGCATCAACTGCGGACCGAGCCAGATGTCCGTTTCTCTACCTCGAGACCTGGGCGACTCGCTGGGCGTTTCGCAGCTGTGGTTCAGCGACAAGAGCTGCAACGCCCAGCGCAACGCGACGCACTGGGCGCTCTCCTCGCCGGTCACCTCCTGTGGTTCAACCAGCAGCTCTGATGGAAAACTAACAACTTATTCAAATACCGTAATAATTCGACCTTAAATGAAATCGCAGTGATCTAAAAGTTAACGAATTAAGCCTTTATTAGTATAGTTAAAACTAATGAATATTGGTAATTTCAACGGTGTCTTATTGATTATAGTTACGTGTTCAATTCATTGTATCGATTTGATTACCTGTAGTTTTGAATTGTCATTTATACGCTATTAACTCTTATTAATTTATTCGTTTTTTTAGTATGATCCATATTTATTTGTTATGGTAATTAAATTAACCGTATCGTTTTGGATTATTATTTGATGGAACAGGTATTCGTTCAGCTCGGACCCGCTGTGAGTGACGACGAGGACTTTGAAGGTTCCGGGATGATGCAGAATTACAACAGTCAGGTCCGGCATGTAGCCGTCCCCATCCAGTGCCAGTATGAGCCCAGTTTCCCATTGGCCGGATTCGATATGGCGGATGATGACAACGTTCTGGTAAATTTTTTTGTAACATTTAAATCGAGAATTACTAATTCGAAATGCTATTTCAATTAAGTAACGTATCAGTGTAATTTTACATTTTGTAGAAAAAATAATCAGTAGGAAAATTTGGAAAAGAAAGTGGAAATTCTTAGGTTTATCAAATTTTAATCTTTAACTAATAAATTAACTTTAACTGTTTTTTTTTCTCTAAATGTATTAATATAGGATCCCGTCGAAGTGGGCGCAGGACAGATGGATCTGTACCACATGGAAGTTTTCCGAGACAAGGATTTTACAAGTCCCGTGGTGGCAGATTCCATGAAGTTGGCACGCGATGCTGAAGTGTTATTTGATGAATTCGTCCACGTCAAAACATGGATTGATGGAGGTATTTCTTTCAAATTCCCGTAACACCGGTTGGGGGAGACTTGAATTTTCCATCAAACTCTGAAAATAGTTAATGTAATTCATTTAAACCTTGAATCTTTTGAATAGTTCAAACATTTTGAAGGGTTGATTTTTTTTTATAGGTAAAAAGTCGTATGGAAGAATTTGGAGAAACGTTTCAATTTTGATGGAATTCCTCTTTTTGTTTTTTTGGCAGTGCCGTTCATCAAGATCGTCATGGAGAAATGCTGGGTATCCAATTCGTCGGATTCCAAGCAGCCCGCCCGACTGGTACTCATCCATAACACATGTCCTGCGCACTTATCGGTGCAGCTGCTGGATTCGAAGAGCGAAAATAGCAGAGCGTTCACGTTCCAGGTAACATTCCGGTTATGTCTCGGAAAACGTCATTATACGCTGCATAGTCGTGGACTGTATTGCACTACGCCGTAAAGGCCAATAAGATGGGGAAGTAGATGCATGGGCAGATGGGTAGATTCGAGTTACTGAGATATATGTAGATGATGGATAAATAGGCTGGCGGATAGACAGGTAGATAGATAAATTGGAAGATAGATAGGTATGTAGATTAATAGATAGATAGGTCGGTAGACTGGTAGATAGAAACTCGATAATGTAATTGTGTACTGCATTAAACTAGGTACTTATGTAGACAGATAGAAAATCGGTAAATAGGCTAGTTGGATAGACACGTATAGGTAGATAGAGATTGGTAGGTAAACTGGTTAATAGACGGATACATGGAATGTTTGGTGAATAGGTAGATCGACAGGTAGATAGCTAGACAGTAATATTGTTAGAAAGATGGATAGTTGACTGAGTAGAACGATTAGGAATACTGGAATTTCATCATATTAATTTTCTAGTAGATGAACATCTTTGATCCAGTGGTAGTTATCTTTAGAAAGTTTAGTTAATGCTGCTATTTACTTTGATTACAATTTCGATAACTGAGTAGCGCGTCTTGAGATAGATTTCATGTTGTAATATCATTCTCCGTGGGCAAGGGATAACGTTTTGATGAATTTTTATATATTAATCAGGTGAGCCGGGATTACGCCGACTCGGGTGAGCTCTACATCCACTGCAAGTTAGGACTGTGCACCAACGACATGAGCCGGTCGCAGGGCAATCTCAAGAGGGTAATTTGTCATTTTCAGACCGTACAAAATAATCCTGATTTATGAAATTTCTCCCCATTTTTTTGCTGTTGAAATCCCGGCTGGCCTTCTATCCTCGTCACAGTGTGTGGATCCCAGTCAGTACTGCAGCGGTGGTCACGTGCTGAAACCCTTCCTGGAGAATTCCATCTCGTCTGCGCAGCAGATCCTCGTCCGTGGACCGATGCGCATGGTTGCCAAACTGACGTCACCGTCGACTAGTAATTATGACTTGCGAGTTATAAGTTTGTACAATTGATATTATTTCTATATTCATGCTGTATGACCTATTATTAATATATTTGTAATGTACTGTATTTAATGACTGGTCATAATCATATTCAGTACTTGACGGTGTGTTATTGAATCAGTGTATTTGGTGGTCTTGATACTTGCTAGTATTATTCATAATTAATTACCTTGTTATGATGAACCAGGGGTATTTATTAGGTTTTTTTAAAAAAAATCTAGTCTTATAATATATCTATATTTTATGCTAATTATCAACACTAATTTTATTGACTTATTAATTAAAATTAACTCGTGTGTTTTTAATTTTTATAAAAACTTTTTTCTTAATTTATTTTGCTATCTCCGCCTCCCCTGATTGTTGGTATTCAATACCACTGTTTATGTGATTAGCTAATTAATTAATTAATTAGTTAATTTTCCTGTTGATATTGTAGAACACTTGGACTCGGAATCGAGGTCGAATTCTCCGCTTCGGCCCAAAGAGAATAACTCGCCCAGTTCTCAGGTGATGATAGTGGGAGTGTCGACAGAGATTGCCGTGGGAATTGCGCTCGCCTCGTTCGTCATCGGTGTGGGACTGACGGCCCTGCTCTGGTGTATACACTTGAGAACAGGTACGAAGAAGCAGGTAAGGGTGGGAACCCCCGATATAGTTGGTAGTTTTCAGTTATGAACGTTATTAGTCGGTTCCTGTGCACCTTGAGAGATCAGGTTAATGCCAACATACTCGTGATTCCATCTGCCTACCTACCTTTCTGTTTTATCTATCAGTTTATCTATTTATTCTTACTACCTGGGTATCTATTTATCTATCAGTTTATCTCTCCATACTATCTAATTGTTGTCTGACTGCTTAATCTGTCTATCTGGCTATCTATTTATCAATCAGTTTAACTGTCTATTCTATCGAAGTGTCTGTTTGTCGAGCTGCCTTATCTAGTTGCTTATTTGTCTATTAGGTCGCTCGAACTATCTGTTTCTCTATCCGTCTGTCTATCCGTCAACTTATCTATCTATCTATCTGTCTATCAGTCCATCTATCTGTATTATTATCCAGGTGTCTACTTAGCTGTTTGCCTGAATATTTATCTCTATAACTACGTATCTGTCTACTAATCCATCTAACTATCTGTGCCTATCTAGAATCTAGTAGTCCTTCTGTCAGTTCACCTAACTATCTGCTTTTCTATCTATCAGTCTATCTAACTACGTTTATATGTATCTCTCAGTCTTATCTCTCTATCTATCTAACTGTTGTCTGTCTACCTACGTATAACTACGTGTCTGCCTACCTATCTGACTAACTGGCTATTTATTTACCTGTCTATCAATTTATCTATCTATCTATTTAGCTATCAATGTGCCTACATAGCAGTAAAACCAACTATCTGTCCATTCATCTACATAACGTACCTATCCGTCTACCTATTTATCTATCTATTATAACAACCGTCTGCTAATCTATCGACTTGCACAGTTGATTAGCTTTATTTCTATCTACCAGTCGTTACTATCGTCTATTTTTCAAAAAAGCCACCTATCTACGCAATTCTGGGCCATTTTGCAGATCCGTACCGGCGAGTCAAGACAGGCGAAGGACCACAGTGCAGCGCCCCGATGCTTGGCGCTACCGACGCCAGTTTCACGCAGTCAGCCCATCGACGATCGACACACGGCAGCCAGCAGCACTACAGCAACGACTGCGAGTTATCCAGCAGTTCCAGAGGATCGCCTGGAGTCTGCAGAACCGGAATCATGAACGCGGCAGCGTAAACCCCTTTTGTCCTTTCTCTCCATCCCGGAACTGAGGGGCTGGAAGGCGGATGAAACGGGGGGTTAAGACAAAACGAAATGGAGAAATGGGAAAATCCAGCAGTAAATCAAAAATCTTCATTAAATCTTTTTACGAAAATTAATAATCGCGGGAATTCCTAATTTTTTGTATCTAATTATATTCTATTCTATTTTTTTTTCTCCTTTAAATTGTCGTTGTAATAATGTTATCCTTCTGCGTTTTACTATTATGATTTAATTTTAAAGGAAATAAGTCTGTGCGAGTAAATTTTAATATGCAAAAAAAAAGAAATAGCGCGGTACTCCAAACATTTCAGGTGCAAGTTCTCCTCAGGGTCCCTTGGAGAAAATTTTTTTTTGGTCGAATTTATTTATTTACCACCTCTCTCCCTCCCTCTCTCTCTCTCTCTCTGTTTTTTTTTTATAAAAAAAAACACACATGTTGTCTTGCCAAGGCTTGCTCTGATATCTCTTTTAATAATTTTTTATATATAAATTTAATCGTTCTTATTCCAGCAAAAGAACAGAAGAAATTAGCATTTCGACACGACCGCAAACAGGAAAGTACAAAAAATTAAACGCAGCTATACGTTTAGCTTTTCCTCGGAATACTTGAAGATTTCTATCCCGGTGCTAACTTTTTATCTGAAGAAAATCAGAAAAATATTTTCTGGAAATAATTTTCTGCGCGGGGGGATTTTTTACGTTTTGATTGAAAAAAAAGACGCATTGCCAAGGTATCAGCACAGGGTACGGAAAAGTAAAAAAAAAATATCAATAGATTTTGCGGATGTGTACATAAATCCATCAGGTTTGCTCAGATTTTTTTTCCCTCCCGTTTACATAAAACAGCGTTCATTGGACAATCGTTAAACCAATCCTGAAAGAGAGAAACGGTCCTGAACTATCGAGTTGAATTTTTTTTAATTATTAGAACGTCAAGGACAGCTACTTCCATGCGAGTACCTATTTTTATGAGGAGCAGCTTTTTTTTTGTCGAACCAACCACTCTACTTTTTCGACTTTCTCCAAAGTTCCTAATTGCCGTACACAGATGTTTCAATGGCCTACCTCGTAATGTCAGTGTGTAATTCTCCTTTTGATTCTAATTATTTCGATGGCAGGTTTTTTTTACGTGGCTCTGTTTGTGTCGTTTGCAGAGAAGAGAAGATATTTTCTATCAAGTTGTAATGTCGTTTATGGTCTTTTTAGATTGTCTCTCAGGTTCTCCCCTTTCTCTGTCTCGCACTCATTCTGTTTCACTGGGCTAGATGATGGAAAGAGAGGAGAAAGAGCTGTCTTTGACAAGAGATGCGCTGGACAATTCTGTCAAAAGCCTCTCTCGGTTCTCTGGAAATTATTTTCTCAGCGATGAAACAAAACAGCAGGAGAAGGAAAAAGGAATTTGATCGGTTTTTTGCTTTTGCCTTGCTTTTGGGTATTTGTTTGTGTAATCCATTTCCGTCTGGCAAAATTTTTTTTGAAAAAACACACGCAGATACCGAGTTATATATTTTCAAAAGAAAAAGGAAAAGAAAAACAAGGTAATACGGAAAAATACAAAACGTACGGGTCGCCTTGTTTGTCGTCTTGATTTCAACTTGATGCACTTTTCTGTCGGCCAAGTTTATTCCGGATTTTCTTTTTTCCTATTATTCGTGCCGCGCGCTGTGCGGATAACATTTTAAGTCGAGGAATTAAAATAGTAATGTCCCCCGCCCCAAAATGATCCTATAGTTTGTCTTTAACCATATATCCCTGCGCATTTCTTTTTTTTTTATCGGTTATGAATGTGTATCCTCGAATCGCTATTTTAAATAATAAACGTTTGTATTCGGAGAAATTAAATGTTAAGTGATTAATTTGATTTGTGTGTTTAATTGACTGGGTAACTTATTCAGTTGGAGAGTTAACAAGTAAATCGATATAAATATGACAGTTATAAATGTTATTATGAATGGTATATTGATTATCATGATTACGTAATCGATTTATTTGATATTGTTAAATATAACGTGTGTGTAGTAACGTCTAAATACTGAACTTGAGTGAAATAGCTAGTTGGATGTATGTATGTTCATAGGGCGATAACAAGCGAAGATACGGTGTTTACAAGACTGTTGATCGCTGGTTATGTTCGTAACAATCGCATATTGCTGTCGGTTATGTAGAAAGATGGTTGGTGTTTGAAAAAAAGGATGAAGCGAACTGACGTTTTTAGTTATGATATTGTTTTCTGGGTTTTGGCTTTATTTTGTCGTCAAGCTATTAGCAGCTCGACGTCTCGCCAACTAAGAGTAATAACTGGCATGGCGCGCGATGAAATTTACAACAAGCAATTATCTTCGTGCGTTTGTGCGCCGTATACCCCGAAAAATAATAACGAGGAGGTTTTGAATAAACAAGCTGCTTTGAGTGTGTTCTCCCGTCTTTTGGCCCGGTAAGTGGATAGATGGATAGAGAGATAGATGAGTAGATAGATAGATAATTAGTTATGTGTTGATTAATTATTGGATAGATGGATGGGTTGAGAGAGAAAGAAAGAAAGGTAGGTAGATAGATAGGTGGGTGGATAAACAGATAGATAGATAGATAAATGGAAATATTGATTGATTGAGAGAGAGACATAGAGTTAATAGTTATGAAATAAATTAGACTGAAGGCAAACAGGTGGACAGATAGATAGACAAATAGGTAGATAGATAAGATAGATAGACAGATAGATAGGTAGATAGAAAGGGGGGAGACTGACATATGGATAGACAGACAGAATAACTGGTTGGTAGTAGATAGAAAGTAGATAGATGTAGATGGTGATGATAGTAGATGGGTAGACAGATAGATAGATAGGTAGGTAGTAGATAGAAAGGGGGGCGAGACTGATACATGGATAGACAGGCAGAAAAATTGATTGGTTGTTAGAAAGATAGATAGACAGATAGACAGACAGACAAATAGACAGACAGACAGATAGAAAGAAAGATAGACAGATAGATAGATGGATGGGTGGATAGACAGGGAGACAGACAGACCGAGCGGTAGTTGGATTCATAGACAGGTAGACAGACGGATAGATATAAAATGAATACGTTGGATTAGTTGTTAAATAGAGAGATAATTGGATGGATAGATTCAGAAAAAGAGAAACTGAAAGATGGATTGGCAGATAGATGAATGGATGGATTGATAGATGGACAAAAGGTATTGATTTAGAGATAGATAGACAAAAAATAGACAAATAGATAGTTATATAGAGATGTGTAGATAGATAGATAGATATTCGATAGATAAAAAGATAAATGATACGTGGATGGATGTATGGATAGATAGACAGACCAATAGATACAAAATATATTAGTTTGATTAGTTGTTAGATTCACATATAAGTAGACGGATAGAGACAGAAATAGGGAGATGGTTAGCAAGCTAGATAGATAGGTAGATTGTTCGACTAATAGGTAGATTATGATTGGTTGGTAAATATTTGGATACTTGGATATCCACCATTAGGTTTTACACAATTTGTTGACAGTAACTGGAATCTAGAATTAGAATTGTGTGGCGCTTTGTTTACAAAGAACAACAGTGAAACGGAACACTCAGGAGAATGAATTTTGCTTACAATGTGAAGCTTTTGTTTGCCAGTGAGAACGCACGAATTCCGCGATGTAGTTTTTATCATGTTTGCGTAATTCGCTGAATTTTGTTTATTCTGGGGGGTTTTGGGTTCACCCGCGCTGCTGTGGCGTTTAATTAAAAAGCGTCCCTAATATCTTGTCCGGAACAGACACGTGACAGTTGTGTTTCTCCATATATCTGTCTGTCAATAACTCTATCTATCTGTCTGTCTGTCTATTTTTCTGTCTTTCTATCAATCTGGCTGCCTATTTGTCCATCTGTCAGTGTATGTCTGTCTGTCCATCTATCTGACAATCTATCTATCTTTCTGTCTAGCTGTCTGTCTGGCTATCTGTATGTCTATCTATCGATCTGGCTGTCTATCTGTCTGCCAATCTATCTGTCTATCTGTCAGTCTAGTTATCTATGTGTCTGTCTGTCTATGTCTATCTGTCGATCTTTGTCTGTCTGCCTGTCGATCTATCTGCCAATCTATCTATCCATCAATCTGTCATAATCTGTATGTCTGTACGTCTGTCTGTCTGTCTGTCTATCTATGTATCTGTCAATCTACCTATCTACCTGTCTGTCTGTCCATTTGTCTATCTGTCTGTCTATGTTTGTCTGCCTGTCCATCTATCTGCCAATCATCTAGCTATCTGTCTGTCAAATTATCTATATGTCTGTCTGTCTATCTATCTATCTATCTGTCAATCTATCTATCTCCCTGTCTGTCTGTCTATTTGTCTATCTGTCTATCTATGCCTGTCTGCCTATCCATCTCTCTGCCAATCTGTACACAAATACCTGTCTGTCTATTTGTATATTTGTCTGTCTATCTCTTTATCTACTTACCCGTCTGTTTATTTGTGTGTCTTTCTGTCTGTCTGTCCGTCTATCTACCAATACAGCATCTCTCTATCTGTCAACCTTTTTACCTGTCTGTTCGTCTGTCTGTCTATCTGCCAATCTATCTGTCAATCCATCTGTCTGTCTGTCCATTGGTCTATCTATCTCTCTGTCAGTCTATCCATCTATCTACCTGCCTACCCGCCTATCAATCAATCTATCTGTCTGTCTATTTATCCATCTATTTATCGCTCTGCTTATCTGCTTGACTATTCGTCTATCTGTCTACACTTTCTAAGAACTAATAGATAAGTAATGGCAACGCCGTATCTCTTTTCCGACCAAAATCCCATCTATAGTGCCCGCCGCTGTGTTTGCTTCTGTCAGAAGAATGAATTTTTCACTAGTTTTCCAAGCGCCAAGTTGGAAGCCTGAAGAAAAACAGGGTTTCCCAAATATTAACAAACAAAAAACATCCCGCGAGAAGTTTGAAACATTAACACGACGTCTGGCAACGCTGCAAGTTGATTTCCGCGTCGTCGACTGCCTACGAGGAGCCGCCATTTTTTTTTTCGTCTTTTTACTCAAGTCGACCGTTTCGGTTTCCAGTTTTTCAAATCGTCATTCCAGTTTCTTCTTGTCCAGAATCAAAGTTTTGGAAACGGGATGAACTTTTCCAAGTAAGTGATTAAGTAAGCTTTATAATTATCAATTCAGTTTTCACAAAACTTTCGATCCCAACTGAAAGTTTACAAAGCACAAAAGGCCCCAGAACTGCGGGCCCAGGGGTTTTTTGAATTTTTCAAAAGGGAAGTATTGACAAAAGAGAGTTCGACATTTATTTTAATCTCCTCCTTTTGATTTGTTGAGTTAACCTCAATTGAAAACCTTTGGAAATGAAGAGTGTTTTGTACTCGGTGTTTCAATATTTTCGTTTTACTTGACAGAGGAGAGGAAATTCTGGGGACGAGAGACACAACAACCGGTCCTTGTTTATTCAAGCGACTCCCGCAACCGATCCGTCTTAATGAGCTCCGCTGAGAGAGGATCTGTATACAACACGTGGCTGTATGTTACCGGTATTGACATTTATTTATTCGTAACATTGTTAAAAGAGACATAGATGTAGAGATGAATAGTTTGGTAGATAGATAGATGTATAGGTTAGTTAAGATTAATTAATCGGTTGGATAGACAGGTAGACGGGTAGATGGATAAGTAACATAGGTGGATGGGCGAATGGATAGATATAGTTAGATGAATAGATAGGTAGCGTAGGTAGGTAGGTTGGTAGGTAGGTAGATAGATAGATAAATAGATATATAGATAGATAGATAGATCGATAGATTGATAGATAGGTATATTAGATAGACAGGCCGAGAGTTAGAGAGGTAGATATACAGAAATATGGATAGATAGGTAGACAGACAGACAGATGGATAGATAGATAGATAGGTAAATAAATAGATAGGTAGGTAGATAGGTAGGAAGGCATTCGATGGGTGGAGGAATAGATGGATTGGTGGATGGGTGGCTGGAATCCATCCATGGGGATGAACAGTTATACAGTTAGATAGATATATAGATAGATAGATAGATACAGATAGATAGATACAGAAATATGGATAGATAGGTAGATAGACAGACAAAGGGATAAATAGATAGATAGATAGATAGGTAGGTAGACAGGCAGACGGGTGGAGGAATAGATGGATTGGTGTAAGGATGGATGGATCTGATGGATATCCACCCATGGGGACAGACAGATGTACAGATAGAGAGATGGGTAGATAGATAGGTAATAAGATAGACAGGCCAATAGTTGGATAGATAGATAAACAGATAGATGGATAGATAGGTAGATAGACAGACAGACATATAACAAGATAAATAGACACAAAGGCTATTCGATCCACCAGGAAGGTAGCCATGGAAAAACAAAAAAAAAACATGCAAAGAGTGCTGAAATAGTTAGATGAACACATAGACGGATTAATAGTGCGATAGATAGATCGAAATAAAAAAAGCAGATCTACGTATAGATCCAGATAAACGGGTCCCTAGGAAGTTAAGACAAATACAGACAGACAGACAGACATGTTGATAGATTAACCTTTACGTCACTAGAGCATCTCAGATGTAACACAGGTGATTATTTCTCGGTTTAGAACTTCTATACCCAAGTAAACAACAACAAAAAAGACTGTGCGTATATAGAGCAGCCATGACATCAAACCAGCAGGGAATTCTTTCCCCATTCTTAGAACAAGGTTCAAGTTTCCACTCTGGTCGTTTAATTGTTTCTCGCCCTTCTCGCACGATAAGCCCGATTACTTATTCAGCTAATCAGAGACGAGTTTTCTCGGAAATATACTCATCACGACAGCCGCCTAATCAGAGTTAACTTTCCTCTCTCTTCAACTTCCCACCGGCTAATCTTTAAACTATGAATATTCGTCATGAACACTCGTTAAGGACGTATAGCCAAGGTTTCGAAGAACTTGATTAGAAAGTTGGCCGTATTTCTTTAATTAGTATCTTAAAGATGCGTTCACGCAAGACCAGCCCCTGCGCAATATGGGCAATTTGTGGTAAGATCCTCTTGGAATTTTTTTTCTTCAGTCAGTGTTAATTGCGTTTATGAAACGGCCCTCAGAATGGCCATAAAAGGGGACGAGTTATAATAAGTTTGGCTCTAGAATTTATAGGTTTTGGCAAACCGATCCTGTTTGGATCTATAACTGTTAATTGTGGTTTCAATTTAAGGGTTATTCAGATTATAGGTTTAGCAGTTAAGTGTCCACTAGAGGCTGTGTCAATATGTTGATATTGGTTCAATTTGCTGAAGAGGTTTCTGATTATCCACCTTGCCAGGGCCTCATTGTTGAGATTTCCAAACCCGACGCAGTGGAGTTTACATTTCCAGAGGCAGACTATACTTAGCTCAAATAAAGTGCACTTGACTGCAATTAGTGGGTTAATAATCCATCTGAAAGCACCGTCCCCCAATGGGCGGACGCATTCTACGTGTCTCCGGTGTGCATCAGAACTTCACAAAGTAATCATGCCAACTTATGTAACAGGTAAGGAATTTATCGTAATAGCGAGTGCATAAAAGAAGTAAAGCCTAATATTACAAATACTTGCCTGTACGTGTAGTCGTCAATAAATATGTATATCTGTCTATCTATCTATCTATGAATCTACCATTGGTCAATCCGTCCATCCAGCCACCATTCACCCGTCCTTCCGTCTATGTATCTGTCTACCTATATGTCTATGTATCTAACTGTCTATCTATCGATGTACCTATTTGTCTATCTATCTATCCATCTATCTGTCTACCTATCTATCAATTTACCAATTTACCAGTGTCCATCTATCCATCCAGCCATCTATTCATCCGTCCGTCCGTCTATCTACCTATCTATCAATCTATCTATCTATTCATCCGTCCGTCCGTCTATCTACCTATCTATCAATCTATCTATCTATCTATCTATCTCTCTATCTGTCTATCTATCTATCTATATTTATCTATCTATCTGTCTGTCTGTCTATCTATCTGTCTATCTATCCATTTATCTATCTATCTATCGACCTATTCTGTCTATCTAGTATTTATCTAGCTATACTTGTAACTATATCTCCATCCATCCATCTATCTATCTACATGCCAACCATCACAACGTTGTAAGTTATTAGATTATCCTGTTTTATCACATGGCTCTGTGTCGTATGATTAGATATTCAATTTCTCTCCTATTAATGCCCCCTACACCCCCTCAATGAACGTTTGACCTCGTAAAAATAGATACGCGTACTTTATTGACCTCTCTTTTATGTAAGGAGGGGTATTATCTTGCCTTTGCGTATATGTCTTTTTACAACTTGGGTCGTAAAAACAGCAAGGTAGTAGTGTATAAATATATAGGCGAAGTCCCCTTTTACTTGTGGTTTCTCCATTAGAATGGCTTTGTGCCCGGGTGGATAGTATATCTAGGTTTAGGTTTAGGTGTGTTTTCGATGACGCTTTAAGCCCTGTGCAGGGCTTCTGCGCGCCGGCTCGTCGTTGGGTCCAGTTTCGTCTGCTCCGTTGTTTCCGGTTTTCTGGTAGCTTATAATGGTCGGATGGCGATTTGGATTGGGTATTGTGCAGCTACGTGAAGAAATTTCATGAGTGGTGCGTGTGTGCACTTATCTACAAATTAACGAGACATGATATACATTGGGTGTATCGATGCAAAAGTTCAAGGGGTTTAAATAATTTGTTCTCTTTTTTTTTTTTTTTTTTTT
>JAIQCU010000288.1:0-61578 GCA_022114935.1 Leptestheria dahalacensis | reverse complement strand
AGAGACCTCACTTTGTTGTCCAACTCGCAGGTTGAAAAAACCGTGCGCGGAGTGTAGTCGCGGCCCGTATTGTGCGACAGCAACGTTGGTCTTGATCTTGCGGTGAAGGAATTGGATTGAATTGAACGTCATGTTCTACCAAACTCATAACCCAACGCGTCGCTTGTGCTCCTGCAGAATTTTTTTTTCTCTCGCGCTGACAACGAGCCCGTCCTCGACGATTTAACCGTACTGGGAGGAACAACTTCCTGTAGCCAACAACTCACTCCACTCGTCCAGGCTAATCTCACCCTCTTCATCACAGTCAATATCCTGTGGAACGCACAACGTGTGAACGTGTCTCTAAAAATAATGGCTCATGTTCAGTAAAAGAAAAAAACGCCGCTACGAGTCTCACGGAGACCTGCGTCGTTTAAAGAACTCTCATAGGGATTTCAGATACCTCACAAAGACTCGGATGGTTTCACTGAGTTCTCGTGAGTTCTCGTATGAGAACTCGGCGAGTTCATCTTTTTGAGGCATGAGAATTTACAGTCGGGTGGGTGTAAATGGTAAAATCCCAGGTTGGTGTAAATATCAAATTACCATCCAGTTTCTTTCTTATAGTAGGGTTGTTGGCTACTCTTCCGTGCTAGTATGAATGTTTTATTCTGACGTATCTGGGTATTAGTTCGATTTCGTGAAAGAATGTTGTTCTTCCCTGACTTAAACAGCATGAAAACATTTTTGACCCATGTTGAAGAATTCGTCCATGTTTTGGTTTTCTTAAACCATACATTCGAACAATTTGTTAATGGAATTGCGTTATTTGACGCCAATCTCGAAATTTATAAAAAGAGCGATTTCTTAATCATATTGTGAAACGTTGCGTTGAAGATCACCAGAAGGGAGTGCTTCCGGGCTTATGATAAAAAGCTCACTGGAACGACACATAAGCCATTGAGAATTCACCGAATCTAATTTAGATCGGAGAACACTTGACTAAGGGCTGGGTCCAGTCTGTCGTGGATATACCCAACAAAATAGCTTCGAATTTTCATGTTTCCCTCTGAAAACTTATGGCCATTCATTTTAATGGTTTTCCGATTCATCTTTAACTTTCATAATATTTAAGTCCATGGGTTAAGCTTGCTGATTTCACTTTCAAACACGTAAGGTAGTAAAACACTTTATCTTGACTTTCGTATTTCTCGCTGAAAACTGAACTGCATGCCCGTTCATTCAGACCGTTTTCCTATCCGTCTTCAACTTCCATCCCAAGTCAATAGAAGTATAGTTAATTGCATCCGTATCGTGAACGGAACTAACTAGTAAGATAACATAAGCTAACTTTGATTTTCGAGACAAATTTCAGTTTTTAAAACTTACGCGTTAAATGATAAATTTTAGTCCTCCTATATCTAAAAACGGTAATCAAAATTCAGTTATTAACTCGATCTTGTTTAAAATTATTTTGCCCAGTCTTCCCATTTTTTTTATTTCTGGCTTACCTGTTAGGTCTACCAGCTAAGTTTATCTTCCTTCGAGTGAATTAAATACATAACAGTGCAACTGGAGCAAGGACAAGTAACAAAGAGTCGCACATGGATAAACTAGCGTACAAAACAAAGGCGAAAAAAAAGAAAAGACACGTAGTATAAAAAAGACACGTAGTAACAATGAGGGTAAAGCAATAATTAAAACAGTATAACTGTTAGAGAGAAATGAAGAGAAAAGAAAAAAAATAGTTAATTAGGTACTCTGACGACTAAACATTACCTAAATACAACCAACCCTATTAAATGTAAGAGAGACGAAGCAAAGAAAAGGACATAAATCCACATATCAAGAATACATTTGATAAGGTGGACAAAAGAAAGAGAAAAAAAATGCAATGCCGAAACCCAATTGAAGTACCACACGAAAAGGGCTAACTAGATGTACGATGTGGTGTTTAGTCATAGAAGGAACAAAATTTCAAGAAAGATTATTATCTAGGAATGTAATTAACTGTTGTTTGACGTCGGGATTGTGTAAAAGTACTGCGACAAGCGATGGTATAGAACTAGAAATCTGGAAACTATAAATGTGGCAACCAATTCTTTTCTCTGACTCGAATATTTATGGAGCATTGAAATATAAGATGATTCGCATCTTCTTTTACATGACAGATTATACATTGATAATTAGGAACAATCTTTAAGTTTGAATAGAAAAGCGTTTAGGGAACAGTGTCCTGTGATGATGTGTGTTAGGTTGTAGTTGCGTTGTAATTTGGCGCACAAACGAAAAGTTTCTAAATCTGGAACAAGAATGTTGAGCAAACCAGAACTTTTCTCTTTCCAACGACAAAACCAGTGCCTAGTTAGCTCTGCTTCAAGTTTCTTAGATGAGTCAAACATAGCGTATTCTTCGGCCAAAGATCGCATAATCGTTACATGAGCGGGGATTTTGTAGGAGTATTTGAGGTCTTCAGTTCTAAATAACGATAGGTCTAACTTGCGCGCGAAGAGGATAGTGTGTTTTTTTTGGCTTTAATTTCAATGGGCACAAGACCGGTGAGGGAAAATAGGGCATCTGTAGATACTGATCTGTAACTCTTTGCCATGCGTATCATTACTAATCGTTGTACTGAGCGCAAAAGGTCTCGAGATTTTAAGGTGGACATGGCAGGAAACCATAGAAGTTGTACTACTTATAAAGATTATTTTAATTATCCCATTATAATTTTTGACATTTTGCAATTTATAAAAAAAAGTATATTTTTAATTTATGTCAAAAAGTTTTCTGCGTTCCAATTTTTACCATTGAAGGATTTAATAACCTAATCATTGATAATTTTTTTTCTCTATGAACTGCTAGTTCACGGACGTACTGGCAACGTCGTAGCAATCCCTTTTATTTTCATGTCGTCTGCTTGCTGTCATCTGAACTCGGTCTGAACCAATGTGATCTTAATACGCCGAATTAACTGGTATTAGTTAATGTTTTCATCCGATCAACTCCGTTATACATTGCATACAAGTTAATGTTTTGCAGTAGTCATACATATCAAGTACGGCTACCTCTAAACAAATATAAACTGTGATGATGACTGTACCGTTATCCAAGTAGCACGAAAACATTATTATTTCTATTTAGTTTCGTACTTTTATCGCAAAACTTTTTGGTTGGCTACCGTAACAGGGGCCATTTGTGCTTAATTAAGCAACTTATAATGTTTTAATTGGCATTGGCGTGTTCTTTGATTCCAGAGGTGTCACGCGCTCATCTTCAAGGACATCTCAGTACCCCCGGAAACTGGACAAGATGAAGAAAGCTACCAGTTAACCTGCTACAGGCTTGGATGAAGGCTATGTACGAGTGACATTGGAGACCTATCTTGTCCCGAGGTTAGTGTGTGAACTGATGTCCAAGGAACGACAGTCGTCATAATAAGGAACAACATGTCAACGTCAGTCTTAGTATGTTGGTAATATAGTAGGCTGACTACGTGGGTGTTAATTAATTAGCAATTACAATACTGAGTTTATATAATTTAGTTCCGGATATTTGTCATGGAATGTTAGTATGAGTGTCAACCTTATGTTTACTGCAGTTTAAATGTATAAAGTTCTATTTTGTTAGTCATTATGCTGCAATTAGTTGTTATTTCAAGTTAATATCGTATAACAGATCAGTTATAATTCATATTTGTAAATGGTTAAAAGTAATACAAACTGCCGAAATTTTAAATAAAATTAAACATTGATTCGGAAATTGGATGTTAAGTTTTGTTCTACTGGGTTTGTCAGATCAGGGAAAGTGTAGCTGTTATGTACCCGGTTCATTCTAGTATATTCAGTTCAAGTAATTCAATTCAGTGTACCTGCTTAACTGAGTAATTCAATGAACTTCACACGATATCATCATCGGGTAAACTTCATATAAATGTATCTAACCAGTTCATTTGTTTTATCTGTCTTACTATCTACTCTATACCTACTTACCTATCTTTCTACCTATCGATCTACCTGTCCTTCTACCGACCTATCTTCCTTTACTACCTACGTATCTTGTACCTGCCGTTCTATCTATCTGTCTGTGAACCTGTCTGTGTATGTACTGTACGTTTTATCTACAAACAACTTCCTCTAACTACCGATGCATCTGTCTATCCGCCCTCTATCCACTGTCTATCCACTATCTAACTATATCATATCTCTATCTACCTATATCTGTTTTTCTATAGACTATCCAACCATCCAGCCGTCATGCAATTTATCTAGTGATAATTACCACCTTGCCATATGTTAAATGGTCAAGGTTAGTTCTTATAAAAGTGTCACACGGAAGTTACTGCAACTACTTTGAAGTCTGTTGTTCATAGCCGTCATTCAAGAAGGTTCTCAAGTTTATGATTGCTAATTTTGAACAGAGGATTACCGGAGCACCAGAAGTAACCAGGAGCCACAAGACTACTCTTACTTACAGGAGTTACTCTCATTTATAAGTTCCTTCTTACGTGTCTATACAAACTTGTAAATTGAAAAGATAATGCGAAATACACAAAGTTCTTTACCGTCCACATAATAATTTCCAAACTGTATTATCCTTATTCTTAACAAAAGAGGGTTTCCATCGTTTATTGTTATTTCCCACAGGTGTTAAAAAAATGAGCTGCATTACCCTTTATCTGCGGAACTGCTGGTGTCCAGTGTCAGAAGTCGAAGCTGATGAGCTTCAGAGAAAAATCGCGAGATGGTCAACGGCCACTGGACTCGAACCGTGACCACCTGGACTTACCTTCCACTCACAACCCGACGACTTAACCGCGACACCAGCAGGGCAGCTGACAGACCAGTCATGTTTCAGCTAATTGAATTCCACTCTATCTAGTATTGTTTGACGTAAGCAGTTCCCGTTTTCACCGATAGATGCAATCTGTCTTATCCCTTCTACCATTAGGTTTCATTGTGTGAATCTCTAGTAATATCCGCTTCCTGTTTTATACTGATCTATATCTCTGATGTGATTTTTTTCCCGATCAGTGTTCAAGGTACGTCGTCAAGGTATCTCAAGGTAATTTCCTGTGGTAGAACTTGTTTGAATTTTGTATTGTATTGCACTCCCAGTGAATATAATTAATTTTCCAACAATGACACGATTAAACAAAAGAGAGACATTTAAGGGATCAACTTAAGTCATGTAGCATCTGCTTTTTTCAACTAGAGAGAGTAAGATTTTTTTTTTAAGTTAAAATTGACTAGATTTTTTGCTTTTGTTTTAGAAGTAGCTATGTCTTGGCTTTGTTAAAGGGCTAACCAATAATAAAAGAGAGGAGGCGGAGTCAAACAAAGTAGGGTTTAGTCAATGAAAAAGAGTAAAAGACCAAATCGTTAGCTTGCTAAAGCAAAAGAGAAATTTGATACTGAAAAGTCTGATGGTGTTAAAAACTTAATAAGTTGTGTAAATATCGTTTTGCATGCTGGTGGAGCGCGAGAGTCCTAGACCGAAGGCTGACAAAAGGGCGTCGCATGTCGTCGACTGCTTGAGTCGCTCCGATCGGTACAAATCGCTGTATTCCTGTTTTGAATTAAAAAAAAAACGATGAAATTGAATAAAGTATTGAAAGGTCAAAGGTTAAAGTCACCTTGAGTCTGTTGCCAAGGAATACAGCTCGCTCTCGCTTCTTCAACATGAACTCGGTCGGCTGCAGCCAGCGATGATCCAGGCACTCTTCGACTGTGGGTCTTTTGCTGGGTGCCCGCTTGAAGACGAGCATCAAGAAGCGGGTGGCTTCCATGCTGATCTCCTTGTACAGAGGTTCAAAACGATACCGGACAAAGGTCACATTCTGTCTGGTTTCATCGTTGGTTTCACCTCGGAAAGGCGAAACTCCGGACAAGAGGACGTAAGTAACTACACCCAGGGACCAGACATCCGTCTGCGGGTAGGCCGGCTCCTCGTTGAGTACCTCCGGCGCCGTGTAATCCATCAGCGAGTTGCGGTCGACGCGTGTTCCAGCACGTGAAACGTGTCGTGCGCTGCCCAAGTCGCACAGCTTGACATCAATGGCTCTTCCGGATGAGAGGACGATGTTATCCGGTTGAATGTCCAGGTGAGCCAGGCCCCTCCAGTGAAGGTACTGCAAAGCATCCAGCACGTGGGTGACTATGGTCGACACCATCTGCTCAGTGTATTCGTGTCGCTGCGACAGGAAAGTCAGAACGTCACATCCCTGGAGTTTCTCCAGGATCATGACGTAGAAATCCGCATGCGAGAAAACCTGCGACAATCCGCAGACCCTTTCGTGACGGAGCGTGCGGATTAGATCCACTTCCGCCGTCGAGTCTTCCGACTTTTGGACGATTTTAGCCGCGTAGAGTTTGTCTGTCTCCCGGTTGGCGCATTTGACGATGACCGAGAAGCGACCTCGCGCGATTTCCGCAATGAGCGAGTAAGAGTCGGTTGGATTTCCTGGGGTTACCGGAAGCGGGTTGGATTCGACCGAGTAATCCAGGGTCTCACGCGATTCTTCTAGACTATCTACGGGCCTTCCGGATTCCGTCAGCTGCTGGAGGTGCTTCATGGCGCGCGTGATGCTGATCTTCTGGCTTCCGGTTTCCTTAGTTATGAATCCATCCGTAGGGATACTGCGCTCGGACCAGCCAAATTTGTTGCGTGCTGCCAGCCGGAAGTGATATTCCTTCAGCGGAGTCAGATTGCGGATTAAGAAGAACTCGTGGTCGATGTTGTCAGCTACGTCTTTCCATTCCGTTTCTTCCGGATGCTTCAGCTGCAGACTGTAGCAAAGCACCGGGGAGTTGCCGTCCGATTTGGGTACCTTCCAGCGGAGTAGAACTTCCGTGTCGGAGATCTCAGCCACTTCGGGAGAGTCAGGAATCGACGGGGTGTCGCCGAGGACCAAGCGGGCTTTAGCTACGGTCTGGCCGGATTTGTTACGGGCTACCGCTTTGTAGACTCCAGCGTCGAACGCTACGGCCGGCTCGAAGCGCAGGATCGATTCTATTCAAAAGGATCAGTCAGTTAAAGTAAATTAAATCAAATAAACATCAAAGAAAAATCAGATAAAATACCATAAAATAATAAAAGATTAAGGAAAATAAAAACAAAAATCAACCAAAATGGAATTAATTAAAAGAAAATCAAGAAAACTAAAGTAAAATATGCTAAAACATAAAACTAAAATTAAGAGAGTATAATTAAATAATGTGAAAATTTAATAGAATTACTTGATCCTTCTTGGATAATGGTGATCCTCTGTCCCGGTATCAGCAGAACATCATTCTTGAACCACTGAATGATAGGTTGAGGATCGCCAACAGCATAGCAAGACAGTTCGGCCTTCTGGTTGTCCACAATGGCTACCGTGCGCGGTTTCTCGCGGAAGAAAGGCGCCATTCCGTCACGTTTGGCTTCCAGGATGGCCTCAGCTTCATTATGGGCATCCGGACGCGTTCCTAGTTCGTGTTTCAGGCGACGCGGTTGGTAATACTGGACGGGTTCACCTCCACTGTAGCGACCGATGCGGTTCCTGCGCTCGTCGTCGATCTCTTCATCCATGATGTCGGTGAAACGGCGACGTTCGTGGATGATGGGGATGTTGCGGTCGAGATTCACATCGTGCATGCGCAGAGCGAAAGTGGGACTGCGGTGCATGGCGACCTTAAATATTATCATTTATCATATTATACAATTATAACAAACTTAAATTTTTTAATTAACTTAAATGTTAAACAAAAATTAAAATAGTAGGAGAATTGGAACACCTAAAGCCGAGGCAGAATTTAAAGTAGACAAAATGGAAATAAAACAAACACCAAACGTTAAGCTCCAATTAACAATAACTTGGTAATTAATTTTAAATTTAGTAACAATGGTAAAAGATAAACCAAATTACCTTCATGTACTCCCTGAGACGCACAGGGAAGTCGGTATCCCTCAACTGCAGCAGATAAGTATCCGGTCCGTACTGGTAGTGACTCTCCGAGGAGACGACCCCTCCATCGTACCCGGGGTGCTCGAAATGATTCCGCACGTCTTCCTTGGGCGTCCTCTCGGGCAGCGAGGGTTTCCGGCGGGGTTCCGGTGACTCCCTCGGGGTATACTCCTCTCCGGGCGGGTACACCATGCACGACGGGTGGGTGAAAGCGCCTCCAAGCGGTCGTTTCCGGTACCAGTTGCGGCAGGAAGCGTTGGAGTACCAGTCGCGGTAGCGCTGGTGGTAGCTCTTAAGGCGATCCGTAGGTATCACGTGACCATCGCGAGGCGGGCGACCAATAGCGCCGCGGATCCAAGGATGTTCCAGAGCGTCGCGGACGCTCATTCGACCCGCCGGATGGAAGATGAGCAGCTTGGCGATGAAATCTTTGGCTTCGTCGGAGACATTGGCAAAAGCGTCCGGGTCAAAGTTCATCTGTCCGCCCTGCACTCGGCGCAGAGTATCGCGGTCCGTATCGCCGCGGAAGGGAGAGATTCCGGACAGCAGAAGGTAGGTAATGATACCGACCGACCACAAATCCGCCGGAAGACCTACACCTTCACCGTTGGCGATTTCCGGAGAAACGAATTCCGGCATTCCGTAGTCGAGGGACGCCAGTTTGTTGGCGAAAATGCGGCGCGAGAGACCAAAATCGCAAATTTTGATTTCGTCTCCTCCTGGACGGGCGAAGATTATGTCGCCCGGCGTCAAGGACAAGTGGGCGATGCCGTGGCCGTGCATATAATCCAGACCTTCCAGAACCTAATTATCAAATGTATACTTTGAATGTTAAACGTCTGCAAGAACGAAAATCCTGGAACATGTACTGGATGTTTGGAACGAAATGTACCTGTCTGATATAGCTGGATATCTCGTCTTCGGCGACGTGCACGCGCTTGGTGAGTACATCCAGCAAATCGCCACCGGCTGCCAGTTCAGTGACCAAAGTCAGCGACCTGTTGGTCTCATACGCGTCGTGCAGGCGGGTTAACCTGCGGTGATTCAGCTGATTCATCATGTCCAGCTCGTTGTAGATACGGCCCTTCAGTTCTCCAGTTCCGTGCATCACCTTCAGACACATATTTTGATCAACTCGTTTATATAACATTTAGTATGGTGTTAAGTTTAATTGAGTGAAACCTACTGTATTAATAACGAGACTTTTAGAAGTTAATTACTTGATTAGCCGACAATGCAAATAGTAAAACTTGATAATCAAGACTATTTAAGCAAAACTACTAGTTACTTATGACGAAAATAAATTACCTTAGCAGCGTAGCTTCTTCCGGAGCTTCTCTCCACGGTATGGTAAGTGACACCCTGTGTACCGCGTCCAAGTTCATCACCAATATCATAGAACTCCTCGAAAGGCTTGTCGCGCGGCCTTATATTGCGTCCTCTTCCGTAAGTACGGAACGCGTACTCGTCTTCGCTTTCTTCCACGTGAATCGTAGCCGATGCGGAGGCAGCTCCGGCCGGATTGCGAGCTACCACCGAGTAGAGTCCTTCATCCTTGTTGATGACATCGCTGATAGCCAGGATGTAGATATCCGGCTGGATATGCTGCAATTTGATCCTGTTGGAAGAGGCCAAAGGTAGCCAGTCCTTGTACCACTTGACTTCCGGTTCCGGATATCCGGTAACGCGGCACTGGATCCTCCCGGAACGACGGGACATGAGGATGGATTCCTGGGGTCGTTCGATGAAGTGCGGATGCTCGGCGATTTCCAGTCTGACCCGCTGACGGGCCTCGCCGTGCTCATTGGTAGCCACAGCCTCGTAGTACCCGACATCGCGATCCAGCATCCGGTTGACGAAGAGGGAAACTTGTCCGTTGCGAGTGTAGGAGAAGTCAAACCTGCATTTCATAATTAATTAAATTAACTTGAAAATTAAATTAAGAAATAGTTGTACTTTAATCTACTGGCTGTAATTATAGTAATACTACACTACTACAAATAACAGTATAACGAAAACTAATTTATGCAATTAATGTTAATGCTGCTTCAAAATATCCAATTGCTCAGTAAATGATAATAACCACAGTATCAAACAACTATGAAATCTGTTATGGCCACAACCGTTAATAACAATATGGCTATTAGCAATAAGAATAATTTTAATTTGATGCGTTTGGTGAAAATAAATAGAAATTACTTGGTATTAAATTATAAACTACAAAAAAGAACAGAAGCAAATAATTCGCTGGTAGATTGAACGCTATAAAAATGAACGTGGTGAAATTAATATAATGATAATTTGTAAATAAAAAAATAAAGATTTCAATTAATACAACAAAAATTTAAGTAATCCAGATAAAGTATAGCAAAGTACAAATATTGGTATTACAAAAAATTTGAGTTGCACATTTATACCTTCCACCCATTTCGATGAGTTCATCATTGAAGTAGAACTTGATTGTCGGTTTCGGGTATCCATAGACGAACCACACAATGCTGCAATTCTGGTTCTTGATTCCGTACTGGGCTTCATGTTCTTGGTTTAGGAAGCGCGGAGCATGGCTATATCCATCATGAGGGGGTCTCATCAGGTCGAAATCTTTGGGGAAGTAGAAGGAAGACTCCGGCCGGAACTCCATGCCAGGATCCAGGTAAGTCTTGCGGATGAGAGGCTCCATGATAAGTCGATCCCTGTGCGTGGACGCGTACGGCGATGGATCAGAAACCCCGAACTTGTTTTCCACGCGGACCCGGAAGCGATAATCGCGGTAAGGATCCAAGTTGCTGATATCGCAGCAGCATCCGCGGATCCCGGAACGCACGGGCATCCAATCTCCATCCGGACATTCACACATTTCAACCGAGTAAGTGACTGGAACTCGCGGTCCAATTGGTATGGACGGTTTCCATGACAACGTCAGATGACGTTCACCTATCATGTTGATAATTGGCGGATCGGAGAGCGGGAGCGGTGCTCCAGAACGGCGGAATTTATCAAAATCGACGTACTGGTCACCAATGGGTCTCTTGGGGCGACTTTCCAGTGTGTCGTAGCTGAGGTCTGCTTCGCAGGAAGCCTCACCGTGCGGATTGAAAACACGCAGCCGATAACGTCCCACATCCGCTTCATCTACATTACGGATGGTCAGTCTTAGTAAACCGGATCCCTCACGTTCCATGCGGGTTCTTTCATTGGGGAAGAGCTTGATATCGTTGCGATACCATTCGAATTCCGGTTCCGGATATCCGGAAGCACACGCAGTGAACTTGGCTGTCATTCCCTCGTAAACTTCGCAGTCGCCGATCTTTTTTAAAAAGCTTGGAGGTTCTGCCTTTTCGCGTTTTTCGATCTTGTCGACGACTTCCAGCAGGGCCTCGCAGGCGGTTTCACCCTCTGGATTGCGGGCGACACAGCGGTAGGTTCCAGCGTCTTCCGGAGTACAATCGCGGATGAACAGAACGCAAATGTCGCCGTCCCTCTTGATCTTGTACTTGCTTGAATCCGCCAGAGGTTTGCCATTAAAAATCCAAGAAACTTCCGGTTTGGGTGTTCCGGTAACTTTGCCCAGAAACTTGGCGTCGTACTGCGGCAGCTGTTGAAGATCCGTAAACTTTTGAGTGAAAACGGGCGGCTGGAAGATCTTTCGGATTCCAACCCGCGCTGCGGATTTGGTTTCGCCCAGTTTATTCTTCAACGCAACCTCGTAGTCGCCGGAATCCTTCATGGCGGATTGCGGGACTTCCAAAGAAAGCTTGTCGCCGTCGAAGGATAGCAAGGCCCGCGGATCTGTTAGAGGCTCACCGTTGCGTGTCCAGGCTATATCCGGAATAGGATTACCTCCGACTACGGCGGAAAGTTTCAGCGGACTTCCCTCATCGACGTTCACATCACGGAGCGGAGTCAAGAAGAACGGTGCGGATTTTTCGCCATCTCTCTCGCGCGGATTAATTGTTACCTTAGCCGAGGTTTGATTCTCTCCGTGCGGATTCTTAGCCACCGCCGTGTATTCGCCAGCATCTTCCGGAACCGACTCGGAGATTGACATCCGCACGGTACCGTCCGGCTCGGGATTGTTGGAAACTTCCATCCGCTCCGGGTCGACTTTAAGGGGCTGGCCGTCTTTGAGCCAAGCGATGTCCGGAATAGGGTGACCGGATACTTTGGCTTCCATGCGGACGGAGAATCCTTCCGTTGCTTTTGTAGGGAAGAGAGGCGATCCGAAGTGAGGCGCCGTCGGCGGAGGCTCCACCGTCACGTCTGACTCGGACGTCACGTCACCAAGATCGTTGCTGATACTAACCGAGTACTTTCCAGCATCCTCCGGCTTAACGGAATCAACTTCCAGCGAAATAGTTCCATCCGGCAGCGAGGTAATAGCTACATGAGGTCCTGCTCTTAGCGGACGGCCATCCTTCAGCCATTTAATTTCCGGTTTCGGATATCCGGACACTTTGGCAGTCAGCTTCAATGGCTTTCCTTGAATAACAGCGGTCTGCGGATTGAGCGCCTGCTCCAGCGTGGGTTTCTTGGGCTTCCGCTGAACATCAACCGCGCTCTGGGTGGAGATTTTACCGGATGGATTGACAGCTACCATGCGGAAGCTTCCAGTGTCGGATGGAAGAGCTGAAGCGATCTCCAGAGTTGCGGTTCCATCCGGAAGAAGCTGAATTTTGACACGCTCGTCCGGAACGATTTCCTCATTGTCCTTGTACCATTTAACCTCGGGTAAGGGGCTTCCGCTGACCTTAGCCGTTAACTTGAGCGGCTCCCCCTCGGTTATTTTGGTCAATTTCTGCAGTTCTTGGCCCAAAGTGGGAGGTTCCGAAGTTAAGGTTAGCTCGGCCTTGGCGGAGTCCTCTCCGGCGACGTTAACTGCTTTAACGGTGTACTAATACAAATAGCATTATTAGTTTCCATTGCAAATATATATTTTAACCTGTCTAATAATGAATAGTTATTGTGACATTGTGATATGTTAATTCTTTACTGGTTTACGGGAAATAAAATAAAAATACCTCGGCATAGTCAGACTCTTCGATGGTGTTGATGATCAACTTGCACGTGTGCGAGTCGTCGCTGCTTTCAATGACGATCCTGTCGGTTGCTTTCAATTCCTGTCCGTTCTTCAACCTTTTTAAAATCAACAACCATATGGTTATTTAATTCAATACGAAGAACAAGATCGTATTTTCGTGCTTTACCATGTGACAGTAGGCTGAGGTAAGCCCTTTACCACAGCAGAAAACTTGGCCGTTTCGCCCTGTTTACCGAAGACGCTCTTGGGTTTCTTTACCAGCGACGGGGCCTCGGCTGTTCAAGTAAATAATTCAATTACAATTTAATTACTGCTTTCTCAATCAAATGTTTTATAAAATAAGTTTTTAAATGGTTAATACCATGAACTTTGAGTTTGGCTTCAGCTTTGCTTTCTCCTTGTTTATTCTTGGCGACGACTGTGTACACTCCTTCGTCCTGGGTTTCAGTGCTGCTGATGCGCAGGATCTTGGTGGAACCATCGGAAGTTATGGTGACCTTCTCAGTTTCCGTGATTTTCACGTTGTTCTTCAGCCACTGGACTTTGGAATTGGGATTGGCGTCGACGACGATCTTGAAAATGGCCTCGGTTCCGTAATCAATGACGATATCAGTCATGCCGGAGATGACTGGTTGATAGACAACCGTCAGCGAAGCCTGCAACCAATGGGAAAATGCTTTTATACGGCGGTTGGTTAAGGAAAAAGGAAACTGCGAATTACGCTCGATTCGTCAGATCCGTGCGGATTTGAGGCTTTGACGGTGTATTTGCCGCTTTGGTTCTCGTTGGCGGAAGGTAGGACGAGAGTGTAACTGCAATCTGCTTCATCCGCAGAGATGGTGTAGCCTTCGCCATTGTTAATTTTCACTCCATCTTTGAACCTGTTTTAAGAAATATGCTTTTCAGTAATCCTTAAAACGGCTACCAAAAACAATCCGATAACTGCTAGTTCTAACCTTACAGTATCGGTAGATTTATTATTAATATTTTAAACGCCTATGTTAAAAATAAGCTGGTGAAATACCATTCAACATTGGGCGCCGGTTGTCCACGCACTTTGATGCTCAGCTCGACTTGCTTTCCCTTGACTACCTCGGTATCGCTCAGGCCGCGGACAATCTTAGGGACTCTGAGTTCAGCCAAAGCTGCAGAAATCATTTTACTTAATATAATTCCTAACATCTTAATTGATTAGAAGCAACGCACCAGATTAAATATAATTGTAAAACTATTAAGCGAACGGAACTTACATTTGACAGTGACCGATTCCGATTTGACTTCCTCCCCGAGCTTGTTGGAGATCTTGACCGAGTACTTGCCGGTGTCCGTCATCGTGGCCGACTTGATGTACAGCTTGTACTTGTTACCCTCTTCGGTAATTTCAATGCGCTCCGACTTGGTCACAACTTGCTCGTTAATAGTCCTTTAATAATAACAATTTAATTAATTTAAACCGTTCAATTCATTATTAATAGTATTATTGTAATTTATTAATTTTTTATATTATATTGTTGATTAGTTAATATAAAGTGTATGGAATTAAGTGACTAACTCCAGTAATATGAAACTTAACAGCAGTACATATAAAAGCTTGAAACAATACTAGTTTCAAACAAATAATTTGGAAACCCACCAAACAGCTTGCGGTTTCGGTTGGCCCGTGGCCTGCACTTCAAAGTAGATTTCCTCTTCTTCGTAAATCTCCTTGGAGGAGAAATTATGCGAAATCACGCGCGGTTTGGCTGCAATTAAACAGACAGATTTTTTATAGTAAAATTCTCCTAGTTACCCATGAAACAATAATATAAGAAAATTAATTTGTAAGACTGATAATTTTAAATAAAGTGTAATTACTGTCAACGGTAAGTGATCCCTTGGTGTTGACTTCTCCAACGCTGTTGATCAATTTAGCCTCGTAGACTCCCTGGTCCTCGGGCAGAGTAGCGGTGAAACTCAAGCTGAACGTCTCGACATCGTCCTTGGTGATCTTAATTCGAGCATCCGCAGAAACTTCATTGCCATTCTTGAACCTGTATCATTTATACCACACATATTTATTTAATTTAATCAAATTTAGTTGTAAATAACCGACAAAAAAAACCATTTAATCTTGGGTTCGGGGACTGCGCGGCACTTGACGGTCAATTTAGCCGGTTTCCCTTCATCGACCGTTACATCCTTGAGCGGTTTCTCCAGTTTGGGTTCATCTACAAGCAGAATTTATTACTTAAAAAATACCGAATCACTTATTCATGGACAAGTCTTACACATAACGGACAGCAACGCGCTGCTCTTGGTCGTCCCGAGCTCGTTCGACACTTGAACGGTGTATTTGCCGGACAGTTCGGACGTTACTTCCTTGAGAACCAGCGAGTAAACCCCGCCTTCCTCTTCCTGGCGAATGAATTCCTTCCGCTCTTCCGTAATTTCCATTTCATCGATGAACCTTTAAAGTTTTCAACAAAATTATACTTAAAAAGTATTTGAAGGAATAACACCAAGTACCTTATATCATTATTACGTTATTACGTATATACATCCGTATACATTCATCTATTATGCTTTAAATTTACACATCATACATTAAGTAATTAAGTTATATATATATAGTTCCTCACCATCGAACTTTGGGAGCCGGATAAGCATCGGCTTTAATCCGGAAGGCCACGTTCTTTTCCCCCTGGCGAGCCTCGGTATCCTTGAGGGTCTCGGTTATCTGCGGAGCAGCCCGCACCCGCAGGGTGGCGCTATCCTCCTCCGCTCCAAACGAGTTGGTAATTTGGCAGCAGTAGCGGCCGGCGTCTCCTCGTTTGATTCCCGACAAGGTGAGGGTATGGTTGGATCCGTCTTCTTTAATGGTAACGCGCTTACCGTCATGCTTCAGCTGCTGGCCATCCTTCAACCTGTTTAATATTGAATTTTATTGAATTGCTAAAGAAATAAAAATTAATATGTAAATTCTCTGAATGTTAGTTTCTCGTTTTTCGTATTGAAAATAACAAGATTGGAATCGTACCAAGTGACATTGGGTTTGGGATTTCCTTGAACTTTGACCTCGAAGGTGATATCTTCCCCTTCGTCCGTCTCCATGTTCTTGAGCAGCTCCTGGAGGAAAGCGGGCGGCGAGTTGGCCACCAGCTGCCAGAACTCGGACATTTGCCCCAGGGCATTGGAAGCGACCACCGAATAGGATCCGGAATCTTCAACAGTGACGCGTTCGATCAACAAGGCGAACGTGTCGTCCGATTCCTTGATGATTTTGATGCGCTCCGACTCGATGACCAGTTGACCGTCTTTATACCTGAATAATAATGTCCAATACGTAAACGCAATTGTATAACATAGGGTTATATAACATTTGAAAATATTTGGAATCAAACAATACAGCAGTTTTTTTAAATTACTTTAATTTCCCCATAGTTATTATTTTAAATTTGTGTCGGAAGACAATAAGGTCAAAGGTTACCATTTGAGTTCGGGAGCGGGCGATCCTTCCACTTCGACCTGGATCTTGCAAGGTTCATCCGTCATGCAGGCCATATCGCTCATCTTCTTGCGGAACTTGGGTGGAGCTAAAAATCGATATTATGTAATTATTTGCTGTATTTATAACTTTTTACTTAAAAGCTAGGTTAAATAGTCGAATCAAGTAATAAATAGCGACACGATAAGGTTGATAATTTACCCTTGACGTAAAGACGGCCTTCAGTCGTCACTTCACCCAGTTCGTTCTTGGCGACGACCGTGTACAGTCCGGCATCGTCCATGGTGACACCTTAATTAATATAAATTTTAGCTGCAATATTTACAGTATTTGATCAGTAACCTTATAATTATTTTTATTTCTAACGTTTAAGGAAATGATTTAGAATGATTTACGGGTTATATCAAGTTAACACCGTTTAGTTACCCTTGATGATCAAGGCAATGCTCTCGTCATCCTCGTACAGGAACCTGTAGCGACCGCCCGCCTTCACTTCTTCTCCAGCCTTGTACCTGTTCCAGCAAACATTTCAATCAGTCTTAATCAACATCAGGCAAATACAATTAAACTGATTAGAAATTCTTATTACATTTCGGGATTACAGCAAAATCCAACTTTGATAATAATTCGGACAACCTAGACTTTTACAAGTTATTTAACTGCAATTTAAATTAATAATTTATCTAGACTTGCACAGTAAACCATCGCGAACAAACTAGTTGTATCGCTTAATTAATTACTAATGTAATTATTTTAAATATAATGTTAACTTAGTGATTTTGTATTAAATTAAACGTGTCCTTATAATTACCAAACAATTTGCGGTTTGGGATATCCCTTAATCTTCAGTTCCATCATTGCAGATCCGCCGCAGCTAACTTCGGTATCCGTTAGATCCATTAGAACTGTCGGCGGTTCCGGCTCGTGCTGCAGCTGATAGACGGAGCCCTGGACACTGAGCTCGGCGCTGCACGAGATTTTCCCAGAGGAGGTGGCCGCCACGCAGGTGTACAATCCGGCATCTTCCGGCTTGACGTGCTGGAAGACCAGGGCTAGAGTATCTTCCTCCTCTTTAAAGAGAACCTTGAAGCGATCTTCCGGATCAAAGTCGACTCCGTTGCGGAACCAGTTGAAGATGGTCGGTTCACCGGGTTGAGCGGTTCGCTGGCTGTCCAGCAGGGCAAAGACGGCTTTTTCGTCTGTCAAACAGGCAAACAAATTTAATCGGACATGAAACTAATAATACATTTAAATGTTACGATAAAAAGATAAAACGTAACATGTTATCTTGATTTTGTTATGATCATGATATACTTGTAACGGTGACATTAGCCTCGCACGTGGCTTCTCCAAAACGGTTCAAAGCGTTGCAGGTGTACAGCCCCGCATCCTCCGGAACGACGTTGCTGATGACCAGCTCGTAGGAGCCGCTGGCCGCGTGCTCGGTGACCAGCTTGATGCGTTCGTCGTACTTCAACCTTTTCTTGTCTTTTCGGCTAAATTCATTACAAATAAATATTTACGTGCTTAACTTTGATTGAGAAGTAATTGTACGGAGACCTTAGAAATTCAATTCTATTTCATTTAATTAACAAGTAGTTATACGGAAATACTGGTAAAGTTGATAGTTGGTGAATTTAAGTTAAACTGTAATTACAATTCGACATCGGGAAGGGGATCGCCTTTGACTTTAATGAGAAAGCGGACGGCTGTTCCTTCCACCAGCTCCGTGTCCCCCAGACGAACCAGGAAGGCGGAGCTGTTCTCCTCCGCCATCTTTTCGCGTTCTTCCGGAGTCACTGAAATTTACAATCATCTTTCATTACACTAAATTAGATGAAATTCTACCATTGTAAATCAAATTGCACTGATTTAGAAAGAATAAATAATTTACCTATGAATTCTTTTTGATTACATTGTAGAATATAAACTGAACAACTAATGCGGTTGATAGCTTCACCATGAACCATCTTCAACTACACTAAACTATCTGTATTATGATACCGTTGAACATAAATTGAATAATAATTAACCTTATTGGGATATTATTTAATAAATTATCGATAATTGTACTAAATTAATTAATTCGGTAAATATTTAATGACTCTTGGGTTACATAAGACAATATAATAAAGGTAATTAGATAGCGGTAATTAACTAAAAAGATGAAAATTCACTCAGCTATTACATTCTTGGACAACGAGCTGTGCGGAGCAGGAAGACGACCCCTCGTCATTGATGGCCAGCGCCGTGTACATTCCGGAATCCTCGACGCGGCAATTCATCAGCTCCAGCTTGTGATGCTTCTTGTCGACGGAGGTCCGGACACGGTCGGCCCAGCGGTCGTCCAATGGCCGGTTGTTGCGCAGCCAGGTTACCGCCCCCGCAGGTTCCATCTCCACAACGCAGTCGAAGATGGCTTTCTCACCAGCTGTGTTAAAGATTATTACAATTTTATTAAATTCAATATTCAATACGCTTTTGCAATAAGTTTATTTAATTTAGCATTTAACTAAAGATACTGGTTATAAATTCAAACTTAAATTTTCGAATTTTAACGGTTGTGATATTAGAACTGCAATTTAACTTTGATTACAGTAGCTATTAAGTTAATTAATTTCAGTTTAATTTGTTAATTTTTCCGTTGTTATTTATAATTTAATACAATATGAAAAAGCAATTAAATAAGACTGAAATTAAGCGAATTGATAGAAATTATTATTTGAGTTGCTAGAAATTACGTTCGCAGACGGCGCTGCGTATGGTGCGACTGAAGCGCGGCCGGTTTCCGGCGGCGTCGGCCTCCGAGTCGGCCATGTCGGGACGCGCGTCGGTGGCGTCGGCGGGTTTTTGCTGCAGCGGTTTGCTTTCTGTTAAAAGACAGACAAGAAGCCCAGGCGATTAATAATCAAGCACTTAAATTTAAATTTATAACAATGTTTTTTTATGTTCGATTTGTTTGATTATTCCTGGAACATTAAATATTAATAAATGGCACAATTTTAATTCAATTGCTGCAGCAATTAAGAATTAGCCAGTGAAAAGCGTTTGAAAGGAATTGAGTTGACAATTGTCATAAGGCCAACTGTTATGTTAGAAGTAATACTTAAACTAAAGTTATTACATCCCAATAGATTACTCTTAATATTAATATTTTTAAATATTTAACTGAAATTGATATACCCTGATAGATTATACATAATACTATTTAACTTAAGTTAAATACACTGACAAATTACTCATAAAATTATTGTTCTTTTACTGTGTTTCCGCTTTTTAAATTTAGAAGGATGACAAACTACTACTATAAGTATAACATTTAAGAAGATATTAATGTATTTAAATTAAATTTAATCACAGTACGTAATTGTTAGAAAAAGAATGGCAAATACCAGTGGGCGTGGTCAAACTCTGCTGCTGGGATCCTTGCTCGTTTCTCGTCGGTTCGTTTGCTCGTCGATCGGTTTGGTCGCAGGTTGGCGCTTCAGTCGCTTCGCACTCGGCGTCGGCGTCGCTGGGACCATCCACTTGCAAGTCGTCGTCCTCGTGTTCGGCCAAAGCAACTGACAACCAATCAGAATTAGTCTTACTGTATCCCACAAACCAATCAGAATAATTGAAATTTACTAGCGTCGGCCGCGTATTGACGGATTTCGTTGAGCCAATCGTCGCGTACGGTCTTGGAGGTAGTGGTGAGTGTCAGCGGGTAGCGCGCGTGGCGCGGGTCCGTGTGCAGCAGCTCAAAGTGAAGAGACTCGCTGTCCGGATCTCGGATTTCAATGTCCGGAAGCTGTTTTTTTTTCCAAAATTAATCTTTGATATACTGAACGGCATTGAGTTAAAATGTCTATGTTTACTAGTCATCTATCATTTATCTATTTGTGTATGCAGATATCGGTACTTACGTAACTATCCATCTATTTATCTATGTATCTATCTGTTTGTTTGCCTATCTATCTATCTATCTTTCTTTCTTTCATTCTATCCTATCTATCTGTTTATCTATCTGTCTATCTGCTTGCCTTTCTGTCGATCTATCTATACTACCTATCCATCAAACTTTCCATCTATCCATGCATCCATCCGTCCATTCATCCACCCATTCATTCATCCGTCCATCCCTTCACTCACCCATCTATCTATCTATTTAGCTAGCTATCGATCTATCAATTTATCTTTCTTTCTTTCCATCCATCCATTCCTTCCATCCATCCATTCCTTCCATCCACCCACCCATCCACCCGTCTATCTATCTATTTGTTCAACTATCAGAGGACGTTTAAAAAACATTTAGTTTACCTCCATATTAGCTGGTATTTATGTGTTATTTTTAACTGATCATACCTCATTGAGACCATTTACATGAAAATAAGATTGCAAGAAATACCTTGATAATATCCTTCAATAGGAAGACGTTGCGGTCCTCGGTGACTCGACGGACTTTGGTCACCAGGATCCTGGCTTTGAAGAGGAACAAATAGCGATCCCTGCTACGTCCGCGACTATCGCATACAGTGAACCACTCCTGTTTAATGAAAAATATTTGAATTAAAACTCAACTTAATCAAAAGTGTCAACTTGATAATTTAGGAAAGGTGCGTTCGTAAACAGAGCGGAAGCGTACCGACGCGTCCAATTTGCTCTTCGCGGGTTATAATTCTCATTGATCAATCGAAAAAATTTACATCAGAATAGAGAGAGAGAGAGAAAAAAACGAGCGAGAGGAAGCGTGTGAATCTATTTTAAGCGGCTGACATTGAGAGCTCCCGCTATGGCGCTGACTTACAAATGGCACAACATTAAGCAAAGAAAAACCCCAGAAATAGTCGCCGGCCTGCTTGTCGTTTCACTCTCTTGCATTTCATCACCGACGAAAACTTTTTTCAAAACCGAGAAACAAATACCCAAACCGCATCCATCATAAACTTTAACCATTTCTCAAGATAAACCAAAATTTAAGTTGATTAAATAATAAAAACGAGATCTCAATATCGAAAAAAATGATTGGTTCTTGGCTAACTAAGGTTTTGTTGGTTGAAAATTTGAACGAATCATGTTAACACTGTAATTCTCGCCATGAGTACTTGACTTTTTTGTTTAGTTCGGAAAAAAGTATCTGACTGGCTGCGAATTTGTGACTCACACGTGCTGGTTTGTTATTATTTTGGCTGGGCCGGGAGTTGGCTTTTAGCTGGCGATTTGCAGCTGTCGTTTACTGAATCACACCAATAAGACGCGTTTTATAAAACGATTCAACCAATCAGAACAAAGGTGCCGCTTAGATATTTCAACGGTAAACTCAAGGCAAATCTAAAAAGAGGCAAATTTACGTGTCTAAGGAGACGGCCGAGTTTGTGTAGGTTGCCCTTGTATCCTGCGATGGAGCTGATGAATTTCAAGTCGCTGTTCCGCTGAGGCAGACTCAGCATCAACTCGTGGGCTCGATGAAGATCTTCCAGCGACGAGTCGCCCAAATTGCCGGCGTGCGATATCAGATCCTATAGTTTCAACCCCAAAAATATCATTAATAATCGATTCTTTAAGTTAGGATTGTTATCGCTCGATCACTCATAAAACTGTTTAATTATCGGTTTACCTTCAAAAGAACCTGGTAGTCGTTGATTCGCTGAATGGGCAATTTCAGATGTTCGGACAAGTTCTTCGAGTCACCAATCTGTTGACTGTATTCCTGGAAGTCATTAAATACAAATGAATAACCATTAACTTTAATCGGTAGCCAATACGGAAGAAGATCCAGGGGAGGGAGAGGGGGTTGGGCTATAAAATGATTGGACAAATGCCAACCAATCACGTTTTTTCTGTACAGATCCGTAAATACCTATTGCTGTAACGTGGTAAAAAAATCCTCGTTTTCTTTTTCCTCTTCTTTTCCTTCGAAATTAAAAAGAATTCGAGCTTCAAGTGCACGTAATTAGACAAGGGAGAGCCGACAAGTGGTTTCAAAGGATCACCGCACTCTTTGCTGCAAAAGAGAAACTGGAAGCGAGAATTTTTCACCGGGAAAGCTGAATCGCCTCAGGGCAACTGGGAAGCCAACGCTTGAACACACACGGCGCCGATAGACGGCCAAACCTTCACACAGGCAGCGTTGCCATGTCTAAATTTGGCCAACTTGCAAAGGCACCCAGTCTATCTTTAGCCCAGCTCGGGCGACTCAAATTCTAGAGTTTTCATAAAAAGACGCCCACCTAAGCGCCCAAGCACCGCCCACGCACCAATCAGGTGGTTGTGACGTCAGGGACTGGGAACGTTTTCCCAGTCAGATTTTTTTTCCCAAGTCACGTGACCATAGATGGGCTCTATCCTACAAGATATGTGACGTAATGGGAATCGCACTGGGAGCCCATCGAGATTCCAAATCTTCACGTGTGACCTGCGTGAACTTTGCTCTGACAGCATATAATCAGCATTAATGACAAGTATTTGGCACCATTAAGTTGAAATTGGAACTGTAACCAGATTCTTGTTGTACAAACGGCACGAGATTGTCACGTTTCGTTGGATCTTATTACACGCGGAGCGCCATAGGAAACGTTGGTTTTAAGCTTATCAAATTCCTTCAAGTTTCGGCAGCTTTCTGAAATGTTGTATCAGTGTTTCGGCGAAGCTTTGATAGATACATCATGTTCCATGGCTTTCTTAGCATGACAGCTATTGGCATTCCCAGTTATTGATGAACCCCGAACTAAAATACCTTATAGCGATATGCGATTTTAGTTTCTTTCAGATGTTTTCTGATATTAACTTTCTGCTTTAGTAAACTGATCTCCTTTTGTACCGTGGCAAATTATGGCCAGTTTAATAATGGCTTATTTATTTAAAAATCTATTTTTGAGTTACAATTATATGATATACAAATTTCAATAGTGTTTCAAAGTAACATTCGAAATTGTTATATTAATTATCCTGGGTTCTCTTTTGTTTCGTGTTTCATTCATACTTGGTGTGAAATTTCCGTTAATTAGTTGTTTACAGCTGGTAGTTTGGCTATTACGCAAAATGAAGCTTACTTCAAAATATTCCTTAAGGTCCTTGTCGTCCTTGAGCAAAGCTTGGGCCTTGGGCTCGAGCTCGCAATACTGGGCATGTTTGTCGAAATCCCGCTCCTATTTTTCCCACGAAACAAGGTCAGAAAAGGCAAAACACGTAACTTATGATACATGTACGGTATTTACCAAGCGTAAGAAAGTTCTGCCAATCATCCTAGGCTGATCTGCGTAGTACTTGAGGCCTTCCAGCAGAACACTACAATGAAATGAATTAACACAAATTTGTTTAATATAGCGATTATTACATAATTTCACCAAACTTAGGCTTTATAATATTGACCCTAATGAATTACGCCCAAAGGTTTCGGGCAGTACAGTAAAGTTGGTTCCTAGCAATCCTAGCTGGTTATCTAATTAGGTATCTTGCAAGAAAAAAAATACGAAAAGGGCAAACTAATCGACTAGGTCTATCTATCTATCTATTTATCATATAGCTAGCTATCTAGCTATCTATCTTACTATCTATGTATCTATCTGTCTGTCTGTCTGTCTGTCTGTCTGTGTGTCTGTCTATTGTTATTATTATTTTCTGAAAACACATCTATATAAGTGGTTCCAATTTGTATAAATCGAATAGTACCAATAACCTGAGAAAAAAAAACGCTCAAAGCTTTCCAGCAGTAATTTGAATTTGGTTGAAACCTATTCACTTATTATATAAACCGAGGTACATGTGCTGATAATATCAAACCCTTTATGAAACTCCTGTATTTGTTTAAACGGTCCGAAGACGGCGTCCCGTTGATCTCGGACGTGTCGCGGTGTCGATGCCAGGTCCATCTGCCGGTAGTATTTGGAAACAACGTGATCCATATCGGCGATGAATTCGTCCTCCGTTTCGATCAGCTCCCGAATGACAGCCCTGTCAATTACCAAGTTAATAATCATGGGCTTAACTTATTTGATTAAAGTTAAGTAGAGTAAAGCCGTAAGTATACTCTCGTTTGGCTGAAGGATCAGCCGTAGTCAATTTTCCCGAACGCGTACGTCGGTAAGTCGCTTGGCGTGTCGCGTCGTCGCTGTCGCTCGATACTTTCCTCGATCGTTTGCTCTCTTCAATGCTGCTATAAATTCAAGTACAATTAGGCTAATTGTAAAGTTAATTGAATTGAAAGGGGTACTAAGAAGACTGTGCAAAATCCTCCTCAGGCTTCGGGCTCCGGTTCCGGGTTTCCAGGTGGCGTTTCTTAGGACGGACAGCCAGTTTATGTAAGGCGGCGCTGTTATCCAGCAGACTGGCCGTGATCTCCTGGTCCAAGTCGTCAAAGTCGATTCCTTCATCCGCGTGAAGATGAGACGCTCTAGTGCGTCTATTAAGAAACACAATGTTCTTAACTGTTAAGTTAAATGCAATTAAGTTATGATTTATACCGCGAATACGTGCTTTCCACGGACTGGTGACCGTCATTTCGTGACTGTGAACGAGTAGCGATGTCCTCCAATGCAGAGTAGACCTGAGCCAACTGCTTAAAAATTAGTCGTTGTACACATATGAGCTTTTAATTAGCGTAGCACGTCTCATAATTTTTTTTACATTTAATTAATTGCAATCTTTATATACCGATTAAACATTGAAAGCGGTAGCACCGACAATAAGTTTTAGTTGTGCACGTTTAGAGAAAGAAAAGAACGAGATAGATTTTATCGGGGATTTTTTTGTTTATTTACAACAGCTTCTTTTTACGTCCATTGCGTTTTAATAATTTTTTTTTGTTTGAAGGATGCTACAGCGCTAACAAGAATACAAGTACTCTTTTCCTAAAGAGCCAACTATCACGGATGATTTATTTCATCATGCTAGAAATGGGAAATTATTCATTTATTTAGGACTCCACAAGAAAAGCCGTGCAAAATATACTGTTTGCATGTAAGGATCACTAGAGGAGAATACGAAATCAATTGATGCGCCAATTGACTCAGTAGCGGTATCGAACCTCCAGCGGTGAAAGCCTAGACGATACCGCGTGGGCCGAAGCTGCATCCACTATTCCCAGCTTGCGCTGCCGTATGGCTCGTCGCGAGGAGTCCTCGTTGATAGACTCCAAGTGATCGACATCGAAACTCTGGCGCCTGCTGCGGGTACGGTCGGACATTGGAGTCAGAATGCCGCTGCTGGATCGACTGAGAGGGGCGCTGGCCACGGAGTGCCGGGCCCTCCGATCACCGCTCCGACTGCGGATCGGAGAAGGCGATACCACTTCCGAGAGTCTCAATCTACGGCGGAGTTCACCGACGCTACTGCGGCGGCTTCGCGGGGCAGTATCAGCCCAAGGCCAGGGACCGGAGACTGACTCGGCGTCTTCGTCAGCGCTACCGCTGCGTGATCTGCGGCTCTGGCGGATGTCGAAGCGACTGCTACGGCGACTAGCGAATTCTCCAGCAGATTCGAAATAACGAACGCCGTCGTCGTCGATGACCATGTAGTTGATGTCGCCGATGAGAACCCCGCGCGCCGCGCTCTGCGGGATGATAGTCTGCAGGAAATCTTTCAGAATGATGCAGGCCGAGCTCTTTCGTGATGACATGCGTGAGCGCTGTCGTTTGAGCTCGTCGTCCAAGTCGTCGTCTTCGCCGAGTTCGGGGGAAGAAACAGCATTTTCCGGGATGCAACCCAGCGCCTCGAGAATTTTGTTCACGTACAACTCCTTCTTGGCCTCGTCTGTCGAGTAACGCAGAGTTTCGATAACCTCTTTGGGGATATCTTTGGCCGTCTGAATCACTTCGGGCAGTGGGCAGTCGGTGGCAGAGTCAATGTTTTCTTCCGAACCGGACGAGTGCTGCGTCAGCGACGAGCGACGCGACGAAATTTTGCGCGGATTGATCGGTGGTCGTTTGCTGATGATTGATTCGTCACCAACGGAGCTGCTTTCAGGGCATCCATTTTTGGAAACCTGATTGTTCCTTTGGAATTTACCATCATACGGTTTCACCGTCGTCTCGCTCGCCGTGTCCTGTTCAAAAATAGCTTCGGAATTCTGGCCATTTTTCTTCTCGTTTGAGCGCTGACTCACTGAGCCAGAGGCTTTGGATTCCCCAAACTCTTCCGAAGAAGAAAGAAAGTCGCTGTTTTTGTCAAATTCTACCTTGTTTGAAGAATCAAGATGCCCTGTTTCGTTTAGATGCCCCCCATTTTCACCGTCAAGACTAGTCTCGTCTTCGAATTTGTTTCCGGCCGATGAGCTTCCATTAACTTTGCCGTTCTCTGCGTCATTTCCCTGTTCATTCTTCTCGGGTATTCTTCCATTTACGGATGAACGTTGCTTTCCGTCACGGTAATCTTGATCACCAAAGGGCAGATAATCGGTGACACCGTTTCCATGGCCACCGAGTGAGCCCTTGCTGAATTTTCGTTGCGAACTTTTTGCTTTAGCGCTACTGTTTTGCATTTCGCTTTTTTCCGGCTGGGGCTGACTCATATCGTTGCTGGTTGTATCCTTGGTACCATTTTGAGTTCCATTTACTTCGGCTGAGCCAATAGCTCCCTCGGTTCCAGACTTTTCCTTCACCAAAGCGGTCGAATTATTGCCAGTAGAGTTTTTGCAATTCTGCTTGTTATCCTTCGCAATTGCCCCAGAAGCTGATTTATTGACTTCTCCTTCATGGCTGCTTAATACATCCCCCGAGTCAGCATTTCGGTTAGGCTGCTTGGAGGTGTCCGCTCCATTTTTCCGGCTGTTCACACTGGCTTGAGCATCACCTTTTTGGAGAACATTCTCCGTTGATGGTTTAGTCTTTTCGATAGAATTTCTCGATGCCTGTGAAAACTCCGCGGGATTTATCTTGACGTTTTCAGTCGCGCCGTTGTGTAACTTCCTTGTAGAGACAGAAGTTGAGCCTTCTGTATTATCTTCTTTGGCGTGTTCGCCTATTTGTTGTGCCGATCCTTGGCCGTTCTTGCTCAAATCAACCGTCGGCGCCAGAGATCCGTCTATGTTCAAGGATCCTCGTTTTTCTGACCCGTTACAAGTCTTGGTCAGGTGCTCTGCAGTTTGGGTTTCAGCAGCTTCGTTCTCTTCTAGGCAGTCCTTGGCAGTGGCTTTCTGGCTTTTATTCAGCGTCGACAAGGTCGGTTGGCTGAAAACCTTGTTCTGTTTGGCAAAGACTTTTTTCAGTTTACCTTTGCGACGGCCCGCCTTGGCATGTTTTGACACAGTCTCGCGGTACTTATGTAAACGTTCTGGGCTTCTTTTGAGGGCGCTGGGATCTTCTTTAATCTGTTTTAACAAAAGCTGTGCTTCTTTGTCACCAGCTGCCAGCTGTTTCAAGACAAGTACTTCTTTAATGATTCCAGCCACCTCAGGGTCGTTCTCGGTCGTTTTTAAGATGTCCATTAAGTTGCGAACTTTTTCTGCAAGGTCAGATCTGCCAAGAGCTGCAGCCCAGCCTTCGGCTTCGGCCAGGGTGTCCCGGATGTTAGGGTCGTTTTCAACCGAGTCCAAATCGGATTTGATTTGCTTGAAAAACTTGTCGAGTTGGACGTCAATCTGATTTTCGTCAGCAGTATCTTCTTCGCGTAGCTCTTCACTACTTTTCAGCTTTTCTGTTGAGTTATCGGTTGCTTCCATGTCCGTAACATCTTGCAGCTGTTGATCATCAATCGGAGCATCTTTTCCAAGAAGTTTTGACAAGAGTTTAATTTGAGCTTTCTTTTCTCGTGCGATCCTGTCGTCGTCGGTTAAATTCTGGTTCTGATCCTGGTTTTCTTCTTTTAAGGTCAGACTGTCCTCCGTCGTCTGTTTAGATGAATTTTTGTCTTTCGTGTTGTCAGCACCTGAAGACTTCTCTTGTTCTTCAGTTTGCAAAAGCACTGGAACAGCTCCCACATCGTAAATTTGAGAGGAGCTTTTTTGCTCGCCATTATTTCCAAAGCTGCCGTTATTTCCGTTGACAGACTCTTTTTGAGTATGAGAACTATGCGCTGCACTATGCGGGGCCTTCGTCGTTTGGCCACTAGTATTCATGCTTTTCTCCTTTAGATCTGAATCAGCCTGGGATAGATTTCGCTCAGCCTGTGTTGCATTCTTTCGTAAATCTAGCGAAGTTAGAGTATGTTGGCCGTTATCCTGGTTCTGACCTTTGGTATTTGCATTGCCGGCATCCGTGACCGAGGGATGTTCGTTAGAGTTGAAGGCGTTCTTCTGCAAAGTTTGCATTCCGCCTGTCTGAATTTCGTCCGATGGGCCAAAGTTTGGATTGACGAAGGCTGAGCGGCCAACTGCTTGGCCTTCACTACGAAATTGTTGGCCCTTGTTGCAGTCATCGCGGCTCGTAATAACTGCATCAATCACATTATTAAAGACACGGCAATCTGCTTGGCCACCATCCGCATCGCCATTATGGCCCACGTCCAGCTCTTTTCTTAAAGCACTGCGATCCTGCTGGGACAAAATTGCGCTTTCGTCGGCCAACGTTGAGCTTGGTGAGGGATTTAAAGAGACTGAATTACGTCCATACGTCTGCTGGTTATTACCAGCCTCGTTCATCTCCCCGTTCTTCGAAGCGTCGCTTGAATCAACAGATGAATCCGTTTTACGACTGTTGGTTTTGTCTGCACTAAGCTGTTTATAAGCAACGTTTTCAGGGGCGTCAGTGCTATTTTGTAAGTGATCTCCCAAGTTGTTAACTGCGTTATCGTCCCCCGTGGTGATAAAATCAACATCTCCTACATGCTGAGGTGCAGAAAAGTTGCTGTTGACATTGCCACTTGACTCGTTTCCAGCAGCATCTAGCTTTTTCTTTTGTAAATGTTTGACACTTGTCGGTGCTACAGTGTTGACGTTTGCATTATTACTTCCGCCGATGGAGTCAGGCTCATTTTTATTTTGAGCCAGCGACTCGTGTGATTGGGTGCCATTACTCTGTGGCTCGTTACACCGTGAATTGGCGCTGGGTAAATTACGTTCGCCGCCAGCATTTTCAGAGCTCTGAACCGACGAGTTGTTAGATCCAATTCCATTGTTTCCTTTCAAATGATGGCCTAGCGCCGAGGCATCGCTTTCCAGTGCTGAACACTGTTCTCGATTTCCAGGATTTTGATTAAAAGCGCTATTTGCTACACCGCTATTAGTTTGACTGAAAGACTCATTTTGGTCTGAGCAACTAGCGTTTGGTTGGTGACCATCAAACCCGTTAGCAGGATCGGCATTTGACGGACTGAAACCAGGATGGCCGGTGTTTGCTGTCTTCAATCCATCGAATGCTGGATTGTTCTCGCCGCCGTTTAGATATTTCGAGAGAAGCGAAGTATCGAACGGCGTATTAGCTGAGAAACCTAGTGCCATTTGGTTAATCCCGTTAAGGTTAGCATTACCTGGTTGGTTGAGCGAGCTGTCAGGTGTCAAAGACCCATTTGGCAAGAGTTCATTGTCTTTTCCGACATCGGAATTCAACTTATTTTCGGACGAACTGTTGTCTTTTGAAACATAATTAGAGTCGACAGTTGACGAAGAGTCATTTTCACAGCCACCGGAATTATTCTCGTCCAGTCCGTGACTTGTTTGCTTTCCATCTGCTCCGTCGCAAGTGAATATTTTCTCAGTCGATTTACACAGAGATTCCGCATGTTTCCCGTCTTCGACTAAACCCTGCTGTTCTGTATTTGAACCATTCGTCTGCTGTAACCTTTGGTAATCCTGTTCGTTTTGCGATGTTGACTGCCCGTGAGCATTCGCTTCACCTCCATCAATCTGGACTTCGTTCAAGTTGTTTTGATCACCGCTTTCGCCAGTTCCATCCAAGCTGTTATCTGCAGACGGCACACCTGTAGTATGCATCCCACTGGACCGATTATCTATTTCTTTGCCTGCTGTATTATTTCTTCCCACATTTACATTAGCATCGTCAGCACTGAAGCTTTCGCTATCCAGAGAATTTTTCATTTTGCCTTGTTGACCGTCATCCTCAGATTCGGGCAAAGAAGCGCGAGTTCCAGGAGTGCATTTTGCCTCAACATTAGCCAACTGATCTTGCAAGCCGCTTTCAGTTGAGGGTTGTTGGCCTTGTTTTGCCGATTCGGCCTCTTCCTTCTTCTTCTTTGGTTTCTTACTGGGTGCTAACGGATCAACCATTCGGAAAGCATTAGCACCCAAGATCGACTCGTCAGTATCGGTTGGATCAAAGATTTTAAGGTCGTAGAGGCGACCGCTCGTATGACGGTTAACCGCAACTCCGGCTGCGGCCATTTGATGAAGCATTCGTGAATCGATGATGAGTTCATCCGTCAGCGGATAATGCAAAGCAGCGAATGGGTAAGCTGTGATTAAACGAAGTTCTTCGGGAGTTACTTCAAAACCTTGAACGGAGAACTCCTCGTTGCTTTCGTCAACATCAGGGGCGACGTAGCAGGGGCCATTCTCTGTTTCAACAATCTGACCAGAGACGAATCTGACCGCATGCCCAAGGTCAACTACCTGACCGGGAACGAAACGAGGACCGGCGCTTGTTTCTACTACATGCCCAGGAACGAACCTGGAGCCTTCATCTGTGTAGACAACCTGTCCAGGTATGAAAGTGGGACCATATTTAGTGTGCAAAATTTGTCCGGGAACAAACCGAGGTCCCTTCTTCCCTTCAAATACTTGTCCAGGGACAAATTTTTTGCCGTCCTTTGTTTCAACAACTTGTCCTGGAACGAACTTGGGACCGCATTTGGTTTCCACGACTTGTCCCGGAACAAACTGCTCTCCTCGGTTCGTTTTGACAATCTGGCCAGGAATGAACCGGGAACCAATGGCTGTCTCGATGATTTTGCCCGGTACAAATTTAGGAGTTTCTTCGGTTTTGAGTAGTTGTCCCGATACAAATTTCTCCTTGTCCAGCGCGTCTTGGTTCTGCTCGGTAGACAAGAAATGCACGTTTTCTTCCCGCTGTACCATGTAGCCGAGATCGGGTTTCTCCCAGGGCACAGCCGTGAAAGTAGAGTTGTCAATGGGAAGCCCTTCGTCTAAACCAGGTGCAACATACACTTCCTCTTCTGCTGTAGCTACGGCAAATTTGTAATCAAAATCATCAACCTGCTGCAGTTTCCCGGGTACAAATTTCGGTCCGTTCTCAGTGCTGACAATACGGCCTGCGACGAACTGGCGTCCTTCTTTAGTTATCATTGTTTCTCCTGGAACGAATCCAACCTGCCCATTAGGTTGGCGAATTTGTGCACCGGGGATAAACTTGACTCCTGAGCTTGTCTTTAGATTCTGCCCTGGAATAAATATAGGGCCATCAGGAGTCTCGATGGTCTGACCGGGAACGAATTTGCTTCCTTCGTCTCCTTTTATATTCTGACCAGGTACAAAATCCAGAGCTCCGTTGTCATTGACGTACATTTGTCCGGCTACGAAACGGGCACCTTGCGGCGTATCAAAGGTTTGTCCAGGTATAAACTTGGGTCCATCCATCGTAGTCAGGACTTGGCCGGGTATCAATTCTTTGCCACGGACATGTCCAGCCACAAATTTGAGACCCTCAGACGTATGTATAGTCTGTCCGGGTACAAACTTTGGCCCGAATAACGTTTGCATAGCTTGACCTGCGACGAATTCCCGTCCGTTGTCAGTTTCCACGATCTGGCCTGCTACGAAACGTTTCCCTTGAATGGTGTTAAAGACAAAGCCGGGTATAAATCCTGGCCCTTCTGGAGTCTGAACAGTCATTCCTGTCAGAAACTGCATTCCGTCCTGGGTGGCAATATTCTGGCCAGGCATAAATACCTCTTTGCCAGCCAGAGTAATGGTTTCTCCGACAATGAATCTTTCGTCATCGCCAAGTTTCAGGAAAATTCCTTTAACTGCACCGTTAAAATCGCCATCCGGCAGCTTTTCAGCTTTGAAATGCACCCCATTCTTATCACGCAACATGTGACCTGGCTTACCAGAGTCGATATTCTCGGCCACAATGGCAGCTTCGTGAATAAAAGGGAGAAACATTAGCGCCTCCGATGTTCCAAACAGCTCTTTCATGTTGACTGAAGTTGACCTGTGAAGGCTGCATACGGCCTCGGTAACATCTTTCGGAGGTTTAGCGTTAAAAGCCTGCACTGGCTCGTAAACTGGGACCGCTTCAAACCCTACCGTGTCTTCTGTCAGCACAGGCTTACCTTGTAAAGGTCCAGGATTCAGTTCTTCCAGATTCACTTCCAAAGGCTTAACATTGTAGACAGTGAAATCTTCCTTTGATTCTGGTACATCTTCGAGCTTGGGAAAACTATCCCAGTCAAAATTTTCAGCCTTGGGGTAGACCAGGTCCCTCCAATCAGTTCCTATTACGAGAAGATTGGTAGCGCTACGCTGACAGGCTCCCAAATGGGCCATACGGCCAGGCCAATCAGCGTTAATGACCTGCTGGTCCTCTTCCTCCACGAAGCTCGTTTCCTTAACATCTTTCAATTTGGGTTTCTTGACCACTTTGGGTCTCTCGACATTTTCCTTGTCTTTATCTTCGAAGAACTTTCTTCGGCAACCGAGAAAGGAGTCTGACGTTTTTCGCTTTTTGTAGGCGCGAATTTTTCTCTGTTTGGCCAGTACTTCAGAATCCTGACCAGCGCCGGTATAGAAATCCTCGGACTTGTTTGAAAGTAATTCCTCCTGCGAGAGTTCGCGCATTGGCAAACACACGCTACGACCTTGCTTGAGCCGGAGCAGCGTTTTCGAACCATCTTTGGAAAGCATCAAGCTTTCGATTTCTCCCCTCCGTACAGCCTCTTCCATCTCGACAGGCAACACGAGATTTACGCGGTCTTCGAGTAAACTGTAAACAAACCTCTGGTCTTTCGGCAGCTCGGAAACCTCTCTCAATTTCTTCAAAACATTCTTGAAATACTCGGCTTCTTTGTTCGACTGGTTAGCGTCTAACAACGGGAAAACGTAAGCGTAACCTGCATTGATGATATGCTTAGCCGTGATGCGGCATAATTCGGCACCGTGCTGGTACTCTCGACTCGTCTCTAAAGGACTGAAATGATGGTTTTCATTACCGGACGAGTTCTGAGTGATGTGACAATGCACCGCTCGGCTTTCCTGGCCAAACTCGATGACGGGGACGTAATGATGCTCTTCCAGTGATTGAGACTTGCCAGTCAGGCGACAAATCCGCTTGGCCTCGGCTGGAGAAATTGGCGGTAGCAGCGGGAAATAGTTGGGTTTGGGTAAATTGCGGCTTTTGCCGGTAACCCTGCAGTACGACGGTAACATGACGACCACTTTTCTTTCACAGAGAGTACATACTAGAGGCACAGTAAGGAGAGTTCGTCTTTCAGTTGTATGTAGCAAAGCGTCGAAACTCGGTCTGCCACATGTACGTTCTAAGCGCGCCCATACAACGCTTGCCCCCGAGAACAAAAATAACTTTTCAAGATCCTTTTTTATTCTTTTTTCGAAATGGCTGTGGTGGTTTTGGGGGAGGGGGGGGCTTACACGGGCAAGGGGCGTGACGCCAAAAGCACACAAGGCACAAAAGGAATGCCATCACCAATGCGGTCCCGTCCCCAACACCCACCAAGCGACGTATAAGCCAGACAAGAAAAAGAGCTAAGTATTCATCAATTATCTGCATGACATTTACTTAAAAACTGACTGATAGTGAACGGCACCCACATACAGTTATGCCTCAATATTATGCCTTCTTTCAATTTGTACAATAATGTCCATGAAAACCAACATGGCTTCGTAGCGAGGAATTCATTGCCCCTTAGACTAAAGATAAGGGTAATTGCTTTTCCAAACAACGAACTTAAACCTTCAGATACAAGCACACCAGTTAAGGTATCAAGCATTGTGTAAACTATTCAATTACGGAATTAACTTTTATCCTACCCCAGTTAATTAAACCTTGGATACCTTGGAACGAAATGCTTGCATCTAAGCACGACCGGTTTGATGTTCGCTGCCACTAGTTCACTTTCCTACAGATTGCACAAGTTCCTATATTCCTATAGTTGTATTCATTCGTTCACCAAGACAAACTGTACAAGAACCAATTCCTGGTAAAGCTAAATTACAGCTTTACAACTGTATTAATAACTAGTCTTACATTGCTATTACTGTGACATGGTAATCCTGGTACTGAGACATTCTCAGATCGGGTAATTGGAACGTATATTTGCTGTAAAATCGTAGAAATAGTAGCTATAGAGGCATATAACGAGTAACGCATCACTCTCCCGTTATCATTTCCCCTATTTACTACCATACTGACACTAAACTTAAGTCATGAAAAGTTTAAATAAAGTGAGTCATCGCTGATACAGCCGTGGGATAAAAATCAAGGCTGGCTTTCTTGCAGCAACGTCGTTTAGTGAAAAGCGAAGGAATGCCATTCTATATTTGAACAGGCACGAGGGTTAGGGGAAGATATCATGTGAACGAAAACGGCTCTCGATCCAAAAAATGAATGATCCTGTGACGTGTAGGTTTACTTCAAAGTTGGAACTGTATCTTGAAACACGCGAGGTTCTCCCCTATTACCCATACACCTGCTTCAGCTCCATTCTGAAATAAAAGTGACAACGGCCCTGAAATCGATCTATTGCGTTCTTTTTTCCGCAGCGCGCGGGCTGGAACGCAGATTGGCACGCTTGAGTTATTACCACGCTGGTTTTACTGGCACTGAAGCAATTGCTGTTTGATTTCTCGCGACATGTGATTTCGTCGGCATTGCCTTAACGAACGTCAGCGTATGGCCTTTGCACTGTAGCACCCTTTGCCTTTCTACGATGCGTAATTTCTGTTCTCTCCTATGTTACGACGCGAAGTGGCGCCACACACACAGCTTGAGAACGGGCCAAGGTATTCGGTGGTCAGCATTCTTCTTTCTCAACAGATAGCGACTGATTTATGGAAATTGCACGAATAAGCCACAATTCTCATTGCGCAGACATGAAGCGATTCCCTGAGGACGAAACGGGTTAAGGGCCTCTTCTCCCTCTCCCTTTCCAGGAGAGATTGTTACTGTTTTTAGAACAATTGGATCTTTTTCAGGAATGTGGGAAATTTGGACTTGTCTGATGGGTTTTTAACAAATGATGGCTTCAGCCATGTCGACGTGTCAAACAACTATTTCACTTTTCTGTCTTTCAGGTTCCATTTTTTGTCCTACATTTTTTTCCTATCGGGTAATAATAGCCTCGGCATTGCCTAACGACGGTTAAATCGCAAAAATTTAGTGCTACCGCTTCTAAGTCCAACAGAACAATATCGTAAACTTGTCACGAAAAAATACTAAATTTAATGATAAGATAACGGTAAAACGCACAACATTTTTTGGCTCTCGGTCATCATTTTTTGGCCTAAATTATCTGACCCCGAGGGTCGAATTTGCTCAGACTGAAAATAAATAAAAATTTCGAACTTACATCTTGATTTCCGGTGGACGTTGTCATGGAAACGGAGCTGGAAGAGTAGGACGAGGATTCGACGCGGACGGATCTTCCAGCGCGCGACTCGTTGCGAAAATTCAGCTCCTGAATCACTGCAAAAACAAGAACAGAACAAAATGTCAAGACTTCCAAAAATTCCCGCACCTGCTGTCTTGTCAAGCTTTATTTCAACGTTCTTAATCACTGGTGACAATAAGACCGGCAAAAAACTTGACGAAGTGGACTTGTCAGCAAGAAGGAATTTGCATCACCTTGACAGCTAACCGAAGAATCTTTTCCTTTGTAAATTTACAAAATAATGAGCTCGATTACATAATCCTCATTTTCTTAAATGTCAAACTGAGAACTTAACTATGTATTTTTACGTAAAAGTTAACGTTAAATATATATACAAACCAATAACAATACATATATAATAGAATAATACAAAAGCTAATGCTAATTTATCTTTTAAGCAACAGTTAAAAAAAAACTAGTCAAACGTTATCCATGGCATCTTTCAGTATTTGCTAATTAAAAAAAGCACCAATTGGACCTTGGCCAGATACTCGAAGGTCCTCCTTGTCAAGTTGCGCAATTTGCCCAGTTTCGCGTGGGCAAACTTTTATTTCTGCATCCCGAATAGCTGTTACAAACAATGGGCCAACAAAGTGTTGACTCGAGTATCGACCCTGAATAATCTAACCTCATTAAACGTGTTCATGTGACATGTTTCACAAAGATAAATGGTTGTAAGTGAGACAGTAGTATATTACCCGCCATTTTGGAGCTCTCGAAGGAGCCGTGCCCTCTAGCGGCCATTTCCGTAACTGCATGAATGAAAACAAACAAATTCTACAGTTAGTTTCTTTTACATCCTCTTAAAAACTAGAATTTAAGCAAAATAATTAGTACTAATTAAGTGATTTTGCTTTAACTATGTTACTTGAGGGTAAATGATCAAGATATCTTGGTAAGTATGAAAAATCGCCTGTTAACAACATCGATGGCAGAGGCTGATTTTTAAACCGTTGGAAAACTAATATTAAATGCTGAAAAAGGTACTCACCGAAGCGGTGTCTTGTGCGCTGAACCTTATAGCCAAGTTCAAACGGAACAGCACAGGATAACAAGTGAAAAACAAATCGTGAAAGAGATTAAAACGCTGAACTTTCGAGTGCTGACTCGTAGGAACACACCAGGAAGTTGGCTGGCCGCATAAGCCTCAGCCTCGACAAAGATGCTACCAAAACTCCTCGACGCGCTGCGGGGCTGGCGCGGCTATTTTTAAGCTGCACTCAATCTCCTACAAGTTCCCATCCAAGAGGACAGGTTACATTGCCTTAGAAGGGGGGACTATAACTCGCACCATTTCTCGGCTTATCTAGAAAGATTCTTCAGGGAAAACATGTACCGGTTGACGACCCCCCCCCCTTCATTTCTCCCCTTTCGAAATATAATCGGCCACCCCCGCCGTAAACCAAAATAATCCTGTTTTTTCCCGTTCTCGGTAATGAGAATATAATGGGCTTTATGAGAAGAATATGGCTGGTTAAATGTTGAAAAGAGGTAGACGAAAGTACAATGGCAGGCAAACATAAAAAAAAAACACCTGACAGTATTTATGATTCAAATGTAGGCTGCCACCGCTGGTACGTTAAACCATTACTTATAAATTCGCTGTATGAAAGGCTTTTAATGGTGCGATAACTCGTAGTTCATTTATCATTTCACGAATGGATTTTATAACTTTAGAATTGCGGATATATGGACCAGAGTAAGCACTACCTTCCATGCTTTCCGTTAGTTAATATGTGAAACCAAACAGTACGATATTGCTTTAACTGCCAAACCAAAAGTGCCAGCAATCTTGCTGGGCAGTATTAACATATATTGCAAATAGTTCCGATCTTGCCGGTAGAGGGAGTGCATGGCACATTCCTTCCCCGCCATTGACGTGAGAGAAGGAAAAAAATCTATTTTTATGTCAAACTACTGCGTTCCACATCCTCTCAGCTTCTTGATAGCAGAATAGGAACACAGCTTTCATCACGTTTTCTAACAACAATTTTCCAGAATCGATGGACAGCTGTGAACTCAAGTCCCCCGCTTCACAGGAAAGCGGGATAGGGACGGTAAATTATGCGCCGTTTCAATCCAAGCTCGAACATCATCATAATTTTTTTTATTTCCTCTTTTCATTAAGATGATAATTGCTGAGGACAGCCTGGGAAGTCTTGAGGAACTAACGGAAGGCGTCCACGAACAACTAACCACGCACATGGACCATACGAGGCTCCTGCAGTATGAACTCGATTTACTGCGAGCACAGTTGGCTGAGAAAAACAAGCAGGTATCACTATTACATAATAGTGATCATCAGGACTGATTCATCACATCTGCTGTATAATCCACAGATATCCATACAACAGCTTTCAATCAAGCAACTACAAGACAACGTAGCGCAGAGCCAGCGGGACTCGGATGAACTCAAGCGGATCTATGAGGCAGAAGTACCGGCCTAGCTAAAATCAACCTAATGCATGTCTGACCATAGTTTCCTAAACTGCATGTGTGTCCCTGCAAGGTTTTATTCTTGTTTATTCTTTTACAATAAGCACAACCAAGTTTAGTTTTACAAGTCCTGAAACGTTTTTACTGTGCAAAGCTGACGGCAAAGAACGAAACCATCAACATCCTACAGATGGACCTCACCGAGTGCCAGCACCAATATGCTGAATGCTATCAACAGGTACCACATATTCACCGCCTTGCAAACAATGAAATGACCGACTTTGAACGTACAGGTAGTCAATCAAGACTGTAATTTGTCTGAGCTGCGGGACGAGAACGTGATCCTGTCACAAAAGGTTTCTTACCTCGAGAGCCAGCTGCGTAAACGAGTGAAGAACATGTCAACACAAACGGAAAGTCTGCTGCCCAAGCCTGAGTTTAATAGGTAAATTAATTATTTGATACTATCTGAATTGAATAATGTAAATTGTATATACGTCAGGTTCCCTGCTTCCGTCCCGCTAAGGCATCAGCCTGAACTCCGTAAACCTGAACGATCTTATCGCCGGTCTGTCCAAAGTGTCGCTGATTTTGGAGACTACAACGTTTTCAGAAGTCCCCCTCCTCCGCCAGCTCCCGTACAACCACCGACATACGCTAGCCACAAGCAAGAAACTGTGAGACATGATAACAGAGATAATAAATCTCACTGGATCGAGCAGGTTGATGTCGTATTGTAACAATTCGTGTACATTTTATGCAATGCATCTTGCTGAACAGTTTCAGGACTTGATGACCGAGATACGCCATCTTCAGGACGAAATGAATAAACCGGCTAAACCGTCGCACCACCCTGTTCACTCTGCCGAGCGTTGCTCTTGTCAGACGCAGACTCCCATTTCCGAGATATTGAAGACAGTAGCCCAGGAGAGACAGCATCGTGTCCAGCTCGATCACAACATCCAAATGCTGCAGCTGGAATTGATAGACATAAAGAATAAGATTCAGAATGTTCGAGTAAATAATACTAGCGACCGTCGTTGTTGCGTGACAGGCCACCTGTGCTGTGCCTGCCCTAGTAACCCACTCCATACCCTCGTGTAAAGAGTCTGTCACCCGACATGTATCCCATACAGAAAAATGCCAATCAAAATAACTATGCGAGTCAATGTGTAGCCTTCCTTTCTACACTGTCCCATTCTGTGCCAAAGGTTATAATATAAATGCAAAAATATACAGGTCCGATGAAATTTATTAATCTAGTCTTCTAAACCTACCAATATAATTGCACATTGCTGCAACATTGCTGCGTACTTAGAAGGGAAAGTAAAAACAACTTACGATTTCAATAATGTCCTTGAGGTTAAAAAGTGAGTAATTTTAGTCTGCTAAGTTCTACCACTATTTCGTTTCAAAACAGCGCCAGTTTCCAATGTTGACCTGCGCCATCTAGCGATAATTACTAGTTGTTGCATACGAATTCATGAGATTATTGTCTCCATTGCTTAACAGCATGGAGACATCTTGTTCACTGTTTTCCACTTCATGTTTTTTTTCTTTTTTTCCCCCGTTTTTCTTCCGACCGGTTTTTCAAATTCCCTATCTACTTCTATGTTAAATCGTTGTCCATCTCTTAACATGGGAGCCAAACAAGTCCGAGCATGCTTCGCCCTTTTTTCCACCGCGGGCGAGTCAACCCGCCATCTCGCCCCCGCCAACTCGCCCTCACCAACTCGCCCCCGCCAACTCGCCCTCACCAACTCGCCCCCACTAACTCGCCCTCACCAACTCGCCCTCACCAACTCGCCCCCACCATCTCGCCCTCACCATGTGACGCACAGGAGTCGATACGACGTTTCGCACGCTTTTCAACTGCGTACCAGTCCTATGCGTACTTATGAGTCACATATGAGTCGACTCAACTTTTGACGCTCTTTTCAATGGCGCTCGACTCAACTGTGTACCCATGCGTCGTATATGACTCGACTCGACTTTTCACGCTCTTTTCGACTGCGGTCGACTTAACTACGTACTCACGTGTCGTACATGAGTCGACTCAACTTTTGATACTCTTTTCAACTGCGTTCCCACGTGTCGTACAAGCGTCAACCCAACTTTTGACGCTCTTTTCAACTGCGGTCGACTCAACTGCGTACCCACGTTTCGTACATGAGTCGACTCAACTTTTGACGCTCTTTCCAACTGCGGTCGACTTAACTACGTACTCACGTGTCGTACATGAGTCGACTCAACTTTTGACGCTCTTTTCAATGGCGTTCCGCGTTCGACTCAACTGCGTACCCACGTGACGAATATGAGCCTACCGACATTTCCCATCTTTTCAATTGCAATGTTTCCAGCGAATGAATAATTTTAGAATCATCTTCATTCGATTGCTACTCACAAACACACATAGCAAATAACAAGGACAATTCAATCACTGAACATTATTTAAATGGGATCTAAAGTACGACAGACAAAGCCAGGTTACCTTAAACTACCTACTGCGAGAGAGTTTAAAATCGCGAACACTGTGACTGATTTGTAGCTATGTAAGTACTGTACTGTGGTGCAGAAAAGAAAGCAATGGAGACAAACTATTCCTCGGTGAGGGTAGTACTATGTTTGTTATTTTCTTCTATTCAGAATGTATGACGTATATTTCTATTATTAATTTAAACATACAAGTTTTTCGTAATATAAAACAGCTAAGACTAGGTCTGACACTTAAAAGTCATGCTGAAACATTAATTTATTTATTAAAAAAAACATTACTCACTGAGAAAGATTTCAAAAAAATGTGATTTCATGCGTGATACTTTTGTTCATTCTTGTTCATTCTTTCTCTCTTTCACTTAATTAAGCAGCTGTATCCGCAACACGATCATCTAACATGACAACACAATAGGCTTTTATCAAAGGTTATAATAACTATATTTTTCTGAACAATAGGTGGAAACTTTGAATCTACGCTTTCCACGTGATCTGATTAAATGCACAAATGGTGTACTAGCCATTCCAAACGATGTTTCAGACGCTTTACTAGACTATCTGATCTTCATCTTGCAAAGCAGCATTCGGAACAGGCAGAGGCATCTTTTTTACCAGCACCTTGACATCCTGATGAATGCCGACTGCCTTGAACGGTTGGTCATCTCCAAGCTTGAACGTCGCGAAATCCAGTTGGCCGGTTGTTTTGAATCCAGCTCGTTTCATGAAGATCTGCTGGACGTAGAAGCTGGCAGCTTTAACTATGAATAGCTCTACGGCTAGACCCCTTTGAGCTTCTTCAATCAGTAGGTTAGCCATCTCCAGCGTCAGCCCTTTACCTCTATGCTCTGGTAACACGTAAACCCTCCCTAGATCCAGATACCTGCCGACGCCATATTCAGAAAACAGATCAACTCCTTCGAACAGCTTCTTAAAAACTTCCTTAATGATCATTATGGTGGGTGACATTGAAGTGAGCTCTGCCAGGTCGTTTGGAGTATCGTCACCGACGTCTTTGTGAACGACGCAAGAGAGAAATACACCGACGAGTTCTCCACTTTTTTGGTCGCTTTAAGGCAAATGCCCTGTTCTAGCCTGTGTTTGACAAAAGCCAACATCCACTGTTGTTCCAGCGGCGATCCCTGCATACCCAGCATGGACGATATGGCGCTTTCACGGAACCAGCGTCGTCCTAAAAACTCTGCTGTGTCTTTAAGTTCTTCGCGACGAATCAGGTCCAAGTAAATGCCTGGAGCTCCAGCTGACGGTACAGGAAACTGCATGGTGCCACTTTACGAGAGGACTGCGTTGTCATGAATGGGACGACCAGATTTGGAACTAAAATTATATAGGTGTTTTGAGACCACGGGCGCATGATCACAGGTAAACATTGTTTAAGAATATAGCTATGCCCGGTCACCTTCGAACGGCTTCAATTCCGTTGAGCCGCATCCTAGTACATGTTTTTAGCTTCTGACAGGGTGTCGGCAATAGAGATGCGTTATAGGTTTCTTCTACGTGTTTGAAAACAACTTCACACAAATTCTCTGGGTACAGCCCTTGCCCTTAACCGCACTTCAATCAGGTAAACTATTGTATCAACCTGTTCACCGTGACCCTAGTTGATTTGTCACAAGAACTCAAAATTTAATTGCACTCGCGAAGGAATCAAACAATTCTTACCAGTAAGTTGTGGTGACATATGCGAAAATGATTCGTTTTCGTCCAGACTCGCGCATTTACACCCATTCTGGTTATCGTTCGAAGTTCCGTTATTGGTTCCCCTCCATGTAAAGATGTCTTGACCTTAATTGTAAGGAATTTAGAATTTGATTTGACATAGCAACTGATGCTTCAGAAAATGTTTGTATAGGTTCAGGCTGGTTCAGAACAATACCTGACCATGCGTAATCGTAGCCTTCGCCTGACTGATATGGTGAATGGAATAAGCTTTATGCAACGTAGTTCGCAGACAACACTTACTCAAAAACGGACTACGGAGCTGATGCAATGCAAGAAATGCTCTTCATGCAATAGAAGGGTAACTAACACAGATTTGAAACATTTTGTCCTGTAAGTTCTGATAGTAACACGTAGCATACTTAAGTACCAAGCACGAGGCAGAAATATGAAAGCTCCATGTAAGGATTATTCCGGTTATTTTTTACCATGTAATATTCTGCCTAATAGGCATCAAACGCATTAACTACTAGTCCCAGCACTTGGAGCCGGATGCATTCACATGCTGTGTGCTAACCTTCTGATCCAATGGACGTAATTTTTCGCGTTCTTTAAACTTTTTTTTTTATAAGTTTTGAAACCTAGTGTGTATGATACTTGAAAAAATTTCAGAGAAGTATTTTTTTTCGTTTTCAGGTTATGACGATTTGGAATGAAGGGCTCTGATAGCTCCGCACAAATGCGCTACAGCCCGCTGTAGGCAACGGCTTCTACAGTTCACTTAACGAGTAGCAATACAAACGCTGAACTTCCATCGCCACAATAAACCCGCACCATACTGGGATTTTTTTTGAAAAGAGAATTAAGCGGTAACAAAAGCACTGCAGACTCAAAGGATTACTGACTGGCAACCTGAAACGTACTTTCGTCATCCTTCTTTTTCCTTTTATTGTTGAACGAAACGTACATAGAGTGCTTTTATAACGAATGATATTTCGCCTAGTATTGCTTTACTTGTTTAACAATATCGTATCGTGCCGAAATAGCTCAGTTGGGAGAGCGTTAGACTGAAGATCTAAAGGTCCCTGGTTCGATCCCGGGTTTCGGCAATTCATTTTCTTTTTTCTTCCTGCGGGCACGTAACTGTAGTCACATCGACTCAGATTATCTACCTGGTTTAATGTTACTATATGTTACATGAAAGTTGTCACGAGCACGTTTTTCATATATTTCGAAATTCACATTAACAAAAAAAATTTCAAAGTAAATTTTCAGATTGTATTTTGACGTTCCTCGTACACTATTTGTACACGGCACTATAGATAATACAGAAGGTTTTACTACGTAATCTTTAAAGTACCACGGATCCTTCACAAATTGGAGGTAGATGGTAGCGGCATATAGGCTACCCAGAGTTGCATGCTTTGATCCATTCCATGGTTTCTGAAGGGATACTCATCTCCAACCTTAAAGGTAGCATACTCCACTTCTTTGATAAGCTGTAAATCGTCTTTTCTCTTCAAGATTTGTTGCGAGTAAAATCCAGAAGGTACAGCTACGAACAACTGGATCCCAAGCATCTCCCTGGCTTCCATGCCGAGTGCCCAGGCCATTTCTACTGACAATTCGTTTCCTCTGTACTCTGGTACAACGTATCCTCGTCCCAAGTCGAAATACCTGTCCACTCCGTACTTGGTAAATAGATCAACTCCTTCGAACAGCTTTTGGAATATGAGTAGATTGAGCGCCATTTTTGGCAGCAGCGAAGTAAAATTTTCCAGTTCCTCTTCGTAGGGATCCTCAGGAAGGTCTCTGTAAGTTACATGGCCCAAAATTACGCCGACGAATTCACCGCTCTCCTTGACAGCCTTAATACCGATGCCTCGGACTAACCTGCTCCTGACGAAAGCCATCATCCACTGCTGTTCTAAAGGCGATCCTTCCATTCCTAGTAGGTTGGATATGGGACTGTCAGTGTACCAGTGTTTTCCCAGAAATTGTGCGGTTTTCTCGACCTCGCTTAAGGGTATTTTGTCTAAGTACATTTCAGGAAAGGCGGATGACGGTATTGGAAAGTTCATGTTTCAGGCTGCTGCGACCAGTGATCGAGTGACCAAAAACGGAGGACGAGAGTGTATATTGCACAACGTTGGTTTCTCAGTACCTGAAAACCAGTTTGAAAACACACTGCTGCTTTTTTAGTGCACTGCATCTAGATATTTTCCACTGATAAGGCTTTTGGCAACCCACAATGCAGTTAAATATAATTATCAATGAAGCTTACAAAACCTTTGATCTCCAATTTCTGCTGACAGCGCTCTTTACGTGCACAGCAACTAACCGACTACGGTTAACATGCCGTTACATAAAACTTTTGTGCCCAACAAACAGGGCACAAATCCTTCCTTGCAGATGGCGGTGATGATTTCAGCGAAAGCGTTCGAGTAAATGCAAACCACAAAGACTTAGAAAGGCTGTTAACTAAACTTTAGGGTATATTAATAAATGTTGAACAATTTTGAATACGAACTGTTATACGTTTCAGAAAACTATAAGTTAAATAGGGGCACCGTTACGTTATGTGCTTTTATACGCGTTTTCACTGTTCAGTAATCTATACCTGGGTAAAATACTTTTCTCTCATACTTATATGCACTGTTGTGGTTGACGGTTCTTAAGTTTAACACCGGGAATAGTTCAGGCTGTTCTTATGCAGTGTCTAAAACTCGCATTAACGGGATCCAATTTGGAACAGCTGGTGAACATTCTTGAACGGTTGCGGCATCAAGTCTACCTGGTTGATAAACTTAAGACCCTGCGTCGTCCTAAATACTTACTGGACGTTGGTTGAATAAGCACCAATGGTTAATAACAAACTCCAATATTGTAAGCTTCTTTGTAAAGCACATTAGCCATCTTAACGCACTAATCCTTCCTATCTATGTTCGGGCACCACGTGACCTTCTCGACATCCATCAGGTTCCTGTCAACGCCACACATTGGCCCGGTAGAAAGTTAAAAGTACTACAAGGTTAACTGGAAAGTAAAATGAAGCGTACTAATACGAGATTTTCAACCGGTATGTAAAGTATCAAAGCGACTAAGGCTTGCAATGTGAGGCACGCTTTTGTGAAAGGAACTTTCTTTCCTTTGACCCCCTGTGTTTTACCTGTTGTTACGCTGTTGAACGTGATGCATAGTCATAAAAAATTTTAAGAATAGCATATTATTCGCTTAGTACTACTTACGAGGAATGCTATACAGCTATTAAGATATGCTTAAGGTAGGTAGTATAATAATGTTATTTTATCAATTAGCCTTACCTAGCCAATGGTAGAGGGTCTTTTAAAGCAAGCTCACCAATAGGAATGACGCTTGGTCAGGGGTTCAGCCCGATTTCGCTNGAACACCATCTATCTTCACGTAATACCCCACAAGTCTTACACCAAAATGAAGCTAAAATAGCAATTTACATGATTCTTTACTTTTAAATCGCCCCAAACGTCTCTCCAATTTAAAAAAATCGAAATAAGAATGGGAGGAGCCCCGCAGACAGAGAGGAGCGTCGCAGACGCTGAGGATTATTGCCGCAGAAACCTTACAAGTTGGAACATGTTCTATCCTGCCGAAATAGCTCAGTTGGGAGAGCGTTAGACTGAAGATAACTAATAAGACTTTTGGTCCCTGGTTCGATCCCGCGTTTCGGCAAACAGTTTTTTGCTCGTCAAGCCGTAGAAAGCGAATTAAATCATCCCAACTTAATAATTTTTATGATCGTCTCATTTTGATCCCTGCCGTCCTGGCACACGATTTAAAATTCTGTCGGTTGACTATACTGGTTTGACGCTCTGAACGCCTCTTTTTTTCCCATTATATAATTAAAGGTAACAAGTGCCACCATTCTACGAAATCTTTCGGTACCCATCTCGTAAGAACAACATCTTCTTTTCGTGGAAGCCGTATCATAGGTAGTCGTAACGTAGTTTTACAAAGTGCCACCTTGTTTAGAAGTGGACAGTCTCTACGAGCATCACGTTCAACTGAGTGCTTTCAAGAATCTTTAATTTAAAATCTCTACTAATGTGTTAAAATCCAAAGTTTAAGATGTGTTTCAGTAAGCTTGTATTTTGACGTATTCCAAACACTACTTCCACATGGTAGAGTACATATTCTAGGAAGCCTATATGTAATCTTTCAAACATCATCAAGTGTCTCTTACATACGGGAGGAAGGCGGCAGAGGCACGTACAATACCCAAAGTTGCATGCTCTGATCAATTCCATCGTTTTTTAAAGGATACTCATCTCCATCCTTAAAGGTAGCGTAGTCCACTTCGTTGATAAACTGGAAATGTTAGTTTCTTTTGAGGACTTGTTGGGAGTGAAATCCAGAAGGTATAGTTATAAACAACTGAATTTTAAGCGTCTCCCTAGCTTCCGTATAGAGCATACGACCCATTTCCCCTGACAGTCCGTTTCCCCTGTGCTCTGGTACTATATAGGCTCGTCCTATGTCGAAATACCTGTCCACTCCGTAATTAGGCTTGCCGGACTGGGCGCACCTGATTGGTGCAGACAACTCAAGCATAGGCTCTTATGGAGCTACGGTTTCTTAAGCTTCTTGTTGAAAAAAAATACGTTTTTACCCCACTTTACCTAGACAGTTGGAATGCGCTGGAAAAATACTTTCTTTTGTTGTAAGAGTTTTGCCGAAAAACCATCACTGGCGACAACAAAATGAATATAAACTTCATACACTTGAAGCGAAATCGGGCTGAACCCCTGACCAAGCGTCATTCCTATTGGTGAGCTTGCTTTAAAAGACCCTCTACCATTGGCTAGGTAAGGCTAATTGGTGAATAGATTAACTCCTTCAAACAATTTCTTAATAATTTTCAAATTTAGTGCCATACTTGGCAACAGCGAAAACCTTGCCAGTTCTTCTTCTGACGGATCGTCAGGAGTGTCCCTGTAAGTCACGTGGCCCAGAAGTACGCCGACGAATTCACCGCTCTCGTTGACCGCCTTGATACCGACGCCTCGCACTAACCTACTCTTGACAAAAGCTAGCATCTGCTGCTGTTCCAATGGCGATCCTTCCATCCCAAGCAGGAGTGATACAGGACTGTCGTTGAACCAGTGTTTTCCCAGAAATTGGGTGGTTGTCGGCTTCACTTAGAGGTATTTTGTCCAAGTAGATTCGAGAAACTTTAGATGACGGTCGAGGGAACTTCATTTTTCAGGCTGCTGTGACCAAAGAAAGAATGATAATAAGATTGAACACAGTTGCTTAAGTTTGCTATGTGCTGGAGTCTGCACTGTAACGTCAGCCCGAAATAAACTGCTCTAATATGTGTGCAACTGTATATTTCCCACCGATAAAGGCCATAGCAACCCATTAATTCATCAAAAAAAATTCTTATAAAATACAAACCTTTGGACTTCAGTTTGCGTTGATAATCATGATGTTTATTTGTACAATACGAAAGTTTTGTGCTGACATAAGAAGTGCGCCATACCGTTATCTGTTTACTGATGTTCTTTCTCTTCATTATCAATAAAGATTATTGCCTGTAACTTTGCCTTGAATATGCTGTCGTTGTTGATGGTTGAAAAGTACGAAACACAAAGGGCAGTCTGGTGTTCTCTACGCAGTATCCGTAAATAATAAACTTTAACTTGTTTAGTTTAGAATTTTCCAGTTTGGTAACAGCGGAGGGTTCCGACCGGTGAATGCCAAACGTTCTTGAACTGTGCTGTAAATTATATGAATCATTTCGAGCACAATTTCGTTTCCAAAATAATCAGGTACCGCCTAGATTCGTCTGCACAGGCCCATTAGGTATAGTCTAGAACAAAACAAAAGGGTTCATGATAGCCGAAAAGTTTAATCACTTATGACACCCACGTTTTCAAGGATTGTTAGTTTCGTCAAAATTGTAATTCCAAATTTTGAAAGTTTCATAATTTCCCACCATTCAGATCCCCCTTTTTTGGCTCTCGACAACGCCGTACATTGCCTGAAGGGCTTAAAGCTAACTAGTAATTACAATGTTAACGGAAAAATTAAACAGTTCACTGAAAAAGGGATCGAAACCTTTGATTTTGTCCCGTCACGAAGCTGATCTGTTTCTTCTGTTTTTGACGAGGACTATAAAATTTAGGACATTAAAGCAATATGTGAAGCATCAAAGTCGGTTGCAGTCTAGGATAGACTGGCAAAGTTCTGAGACCTATTGTAAGTGTGCAAGGAAGGCAGTTTGACATGACCAGAAAACGTATAAGTATTGTAGGTCATATTAATGATTACATGTAAACACTACGGAATAAGTGTATAAGCCGAAATAGCTCAGTTGGGAGAGCGTTAGACTGAAGATCTAAAGGTCCCTGGTTCGATCCCGGGTTTCGGCAAATGGTTTTTGTTCTTTGAATTGCCATTTCTTTCTGTCATGACCACGACACAGCACATCATTTAACTGGGAAAGTTTGTTTAAATGTATGTAATATATTAACGACCGACGAACGAATTACTTCTCTGCTTTTTTTTTCAAGAAACGGAAATTTGAACCAAGGGTTTCAATGAAGGGGGTTTAAACAATACATGTCCCAGCTCACTTTCCGATTAATCAGGTATTGACTTTGTTTTCCTTTGGATAAACTGTTACTATTTACTGTACAAACATAACACTAAAACTAGTTCACGGGAAGATTTTAGTCAATTAATTGTATTAAGTGTTAACCTGTTTCTTCTCTTCTGTGTTTGAGTTCCGGCTAAATGTTGTCAAGTCGCTTTAAGCTGATACCCTAATTCAGAAAGGAAATTTTGAAGGGCTTGCAAATGAACAATTAGATTATACGTGTCAAGACACGCTTATGTTTATTAGTGGTATTGTTGCATTATATAGTGGAACTGTAATTATAGGGCGAGGAAAAACTAAGTGCCTTGCACTTCCTGTTTTTGAATCCCTGCGTCAAATATAATACTGAAAGACAAAGATGACTGAAACACGACTCAGACATGTTTGTTCATGTTTCCTGTAATATAGAACGGGAGAGACAAACAGCATACTTCAGTATAACCTGTAAAATCAACACGATTACGTTACCCAACATTTCATTCATCAGTCTACACCACAGTTGTAAAGACTTGATCAGTACGTTCAGACGTATACAGTAGAACGGCAGGAAGACTGAAGTTGATACGAAAACAAACTGTATTATAGTTAGAGTTTTGTCATTCACTCATTCTGGCTGTACGCATAATCTCATACTTGGCTGCGCTCGGTACTGTAACAATATCATCCTGCGAATCTTTTGTGTCTTTTTTATATTTTTGACACATGTTGAACATAAGCTGTGTATTTCAGCAGCAAATCTAAGAAAGGAAATATATCATAGGTTATTTTATTTTTGTAAAGTTCTATGTTTGCCCTGTTTCCTATTCACCACGGAGGTCCTAAACTAGCCACAGGTATAAATCGATGCTTCTACAAAGTGTGTGGAACTAGTAACTGGTATCCATTTTGCTAACAGTTGAAGACTTTGGTGAATGCCCACGTTCTTGAACGGATGGTCGTCTCCAATCTTGAAGGTAGCATAGTCTACCTGGCTGATGACCTCGAATTGCTCCTTCGTTGTGAAAGTTTGCTGGACGTGGGTGCTAGAAGCTCCAATGATGAATAACTGAACTCCTAGATTAGTTCCGGCTTCTTTCGTGAGTATATTAGCCATCTCAAGCATCAGCCCTTTTCCCCTATACTCGGGCACTATGTAGACTCTTCCCAAATCCAGATACCTGTCAGCTTTATACATGGCAAATAGATCAATTCCTTCGAATAGTTGCAGGAAAATCTTTAGGTTGGTCTCCATCTTGGGTGCAATCAAAGTAAGTTTCATCAATTCTTCGCAGGAGTTGTCAGGGATGTCTCTATGGACGACATAACCGAGAAACACGCCAACAAGTTCACCGTTTTCCTTGATCGCTTTAACGCCAATACCGTGCTCTAGCCTGTTCTTAACGAAAGCCACCATCCATTGTTGTTCCAAGGGCGATCCTTCCGTTTGTAGCATAACTGATATGGGACTGTCCTTGAACCAGTGTTTCCCCAAGAAATTTGCCGTTTCCTCGACTTCCCTTAATGGTATTCGGTCTAAGTAGACTCCAGGAGCCTTAGATGATGGCACAGGGAGCTTCATGATGTTACTGTAATAGCAAGGTGTTGAACTTCATAATAAAATAAAGTGAAGTTAATTGTTTATATGCAGCATTAGTTTGTAACGATGCAAAAATTCCGATCATAAATGCTTGTAGTGAGAGAAAAGTAAAACACAGTACTACCCTCACCGAGGAGTAGTGTATCTCCATTGCTTTCTTTTCTGCACCACAGCACAGTACTTTATGTAGTCATCATTTAATTCAGTTTTTGTGTTCGCGATTTTAAACTCATCCGCAGTAGTTGTTTACGTAATCTGGCTTTGTCTGCGGCACTTTAGATTCCATTTTACAAGCCTGTTCAGTGAATGAATTGTCTTTGTTATTTGTAATGTGTGTTTGTGAATAGCAATCGAATGAAGATAACTCTAAAACTATTCATTAGCTGGAAAATTTGCAACTGAAAAGAGGGCGAAATGTCGAGTCAACTCATATTCGTCACGTGGATACGCGGTTGAATCGAGCGCCGTTGAAAATAGCGTCAAAAGTTGTTTCGACTCATATACGACAGGTGGGTACGCATTTGACTTTACGTGTGTTAACCTGGCAGGGAAGACTTTCCCGTAGTGGAAAAGAGGGCGAAATGGCGTGGCGAGTCATGTAATGTACGACACAAGGGTACGCACTTGACTTGCCCGCAGTGAAAATGAGGGCGAAATGTCCTGGGCATGCCCGGACTTGTTTGGCATTGGCTCCCATGTAAAGAGATAGGAGAAGCGATTATACAGAAACAAATGGGGAATTTGGAAAAGACGATCGGAAGAAAACCAGGGGAAAAAATGTGGATTGGAAAAAGGGAACACTGAGTCTCCATGCTAGTAAGCAATGAAGACAACAAGATGTCGAGGCCGCTGGAAAAGATTTGGCACTGGCTTAGGCTGACACCAGGACACACGTAACCGTTAGGGAAATTGTAAAGTGCTCGCGAGCACAATACCAAAAGTCTGTTGTTGGAAAAATATAGTTGATCTAGTGATGCAGTGTCAATGCAAAGCTAGATTTGTAACTTACGGCAAGTAGATATGGGGATCCCAACACTGAATTGGACGTCCCTGTGCTCTCGGACGTTCAGGGTAAGATTAATATCTGGAAAAACTATTCTGCACTGTTTCTAATCAAAATTGCACGACTTAAAACTTCAGTCTCCCCGTGTTATCAGAAAAACTTGCAAAAGATAAAACGTTTAGCTTTGAGTTTTTTTCAAAAGTTCAATTAACTGGCGTCTGAAGTTAGAAACGTTCTTACTGATAATACAATAACTGTTTCGTGACGTAAACAGTTAAGCAGTAGTTAATGTAGAGGACACGAGAGGTCACAACGTGCGCTCGCCATATCTTATAAATATGAAGGACCACACACAATAAACCAAATATAGGCATGGCTAGAGTTACAACCGGTTCGGCAAAATTGTAACGTATCTTTCTTGATGCTGTAGGTTTTTTTTTTTGGCTTGCCAAAGAAGGCATACCAAATCAATATATTTCTTCTTCTTGGTACACATTTTTACAATTGAGACATTGTTATCACTTTGTTGCGTTAAGGGACAATAACAACCGTATCTTTTAAAATCCCAAATACCAAATCTTCTGTAAGACTTTAGAATTTATCAATAGCTGGAAAGTTACTGGTTTGACACAAATAAGACGAAACACGGGCGTTTAATGGTGACGCTACGCCAAACCACCACGGGTGTTATAAAAGTAGGAATTTAAACCAACCCTAACATAATATAATTGATTCCTGTGAATATAGGTTTAAGACCTAACTCGGCAGCGTTTCTGAAATTTATGAGAAACACTAACTTTTGAAGAAGTAAGATAGAAAAGATACACGGGTGATGCATGAATATTGATCCGCAGTTACGAGAAATGAGCATTAGGCCCCACTTGAATGTGCACACAGTCTGACGAACCAGAAGAAACCATAGAGAAGATTTCAGAAACAGCCATGTTAAGGAAGACACAACTTTTGACCCTCCTCACCATACTCACGTGTCAAATATGAGTCGACTCAACTTTTGATGCTCTTTTCAACTGCGGTCGACTCAGCTGCGTACCCACGTGACAAATATGAGTCGACTCGACATTTTGCCCTGTTTTCAACTCCAAATTTTCCAGCTAATGAATAATTTTAGAGTTATCTTCATTCGATTGCTATTCACAAATACACATAGCAAATAACAAAGACAATTCATTCACTGAACATTATTTAAATGGGATCTAAAGTACGGCAGACAAAACCAGGTTACCTAAAACTAACTACTGCGAGAGAGCTTAAAATAGCTAACACAAAAACTGAATTATAGCTACGTAAGTACTGTACAGTGGTGCAGAAAAGAAAGCAATGGAGACAAACTATTCCTCGGTGAGCGAAGTACTATGTTTTTAATTTGTTGGTAAAAAACCACTATACGTTGACAAATGTTTAGTTTTCACTTGGGTGTACTGAAATCGACTTGGTCAGAGTTTCTATAATTCGAAGTGGAATACGGGAATAATAAACTGTAGTTCAAGTCCCCAGGTACACTTCACGTTAAGTAAGACGAAATATTTCTTAAAGCATCTACACAATACAGTGTACATCCATTTTCCAAATAATTAACACCTTTGTATGCATGAAGGCCACCTTAGTTTACTAACTTTTCACATAAACTGAAAGAGTAGAACGCAAACAAACAGAGAACGGTGTGTTATCATAAGTACTGGTCAAACCCGGATGAACTGCGCCAGGCTTCTTCTACTCGGGACGTGCGTGCAGCAATGTATATCCAATTTCCTGGGAATGAGATATTAAAGAATTCAGTAAATACGAAAGAATGTGTCAAACATTTTTTTACAGATATGAAATTTTTACCTTACAGGTTACTGACCCTCCCGACGTTCTTATCAAGCCTGCCGAGACTGCAGTGGTGGCAGCATTGTGTACAGTTGCATGCTCTGATGAATAGTGTCGTTCTTAAATGGAAACTCGTCGCCAACCTTGATGGTGTTGTAATCTATCTCGTGGACAAGCTCTAAAGAATAAACCGATGGTAATAAAGTAATACATAATCTGTAACTCGCTTTAATTTGACTTCTTTTAAAGATAGTTACGAGGCTTTCAAGACTACAGTTAGCAAAGTTTTGATTTGATTTAAGCCTATTGCTATGTGGCACTAGTCTGTTGTCCGACTGCAAGTCTCTTTAACAGAACATCACTAATCTGTCAATCGAAACTGAGCCTTACGAATGGTTAAGATGGGTAGTACCTGGTTGCTCTATGTTTGAACTACTGGTACAATTTACTTCAACTTCCCAAATAGAATAATTGATTATGAGCTTGGTTGCGTTTATACATCGGGACAAGTGCGAAAAATAACCAGATAGAGAAAAAGGAAAAAGACAAGGCTTTTGCTCCTTAATGCAGCTCAAAAAACGACTGCCACCTCCTCAACCCTTTAACTCCCTCACCTTACCCCACATCAAAGTTCGATTCATATGGGTCATAAAACTGTATAAAAACTGTTCAATAACGATACGGGTACCGTTTTCTTTTGTATATTTTAAAAATTCATTTGCGTCTTGAATCAACGACACGAGATGTATCGTTTAAAATCACAAATCCCAGAGTTCCAGGGTTGCCTAATGTCACGTACTTTCTACTTTTTAGTATATTTTCAGGTTTCTTTCTTCGGGTTGGCCATTGGTCCAAGGACAGTAATAACGGCTTTGGCTACTATCAGATTGTTTCAAAAAGCGGCGCCATATGCACGTTGAATGATGCTGTTTTTTTCCAACCCGAAGGTCATAGTACTGAATAACGTGGGGAAAACCAAACTTTCATATCTTTCCCCACATATTTGGTTTAGTTAGAGCTGAACACCTGATTCAAGCAATCCAAACTTTGGTATTGGCACAATGGTATTCTACACCCCTTTAAGAATAAAGCAGGTATGCCTTCGTACCTTATCACGATGATAACATTATCATTGTAGTCATGATTGGCATGTTATGATGTAGTACAATTACTACTGTATTCGTTGTAATAGCCATATGTTAATTATTTATACCTTGGTGTAAACTCTAATAGAAGGATAAAAGTTTTGAAAACAAATTAAACTAGCCTGCAGTTACTGAATGACAGATCGACTTTACACTCTTCTTTTGGGTCCATTAGTACATCGCAAATCTGCAAGTCTATACAAATACGTTTCACGCATCTTCTGTCATGTTAGATGATGTACCTTTATTGCAGGTGGGGTTAACAATGTCTTATTTTTTTCTGTTATGCCTTCGCGTCTGCAATCGTCCCAACTGACAAGCACATCCTACTGTGAAAGAAAAACATTATTTATTTATTTATTTATTTATTTATTTCAAATTACAGGGCAATGACTGTGAAAGAAAAACATTATGAAGCCTTTCTTGATATCGAATTAAGTGATTCCCATTCAGCTGTCGGAAAATCCCGTAAAAGTTTGTCTTACATCGTGGTTTTGTTCAACCAGAATGCACATAAAAGTCCATCCCACATAGTAACACAAACAACTGAAATCTGAATTCACCGATCTGGTGGTGCAATGTATATATGGTTTATTGCGTAGGCTAGCGTACGAAGGTTAGGTTTTTCACCATGTATTGACGACCCAGAACCAGGCAGTTCGGTTTACTGTTGACCTTGGGAATCTTAAGATTTGTTGTCTTAAATGTGCCTTTATCATTTTATTTATTTTTGCAATTTTTTTTACAGCCAAGAATGAGTTAGAACCAATTCCCCAACGGAAACTGCAACATATTGGGGCTCCCACGATTTCTATCTCAAAATTTCTACCTCTCTCAACCACAGTATTATTCTGTCACAACGCTTTTCCCACAAATATCTGGTCCACACTCGCTCCAACAAGGAATTCATTATATACTAAACAGAATCTTAAACTTCCTTCTAGAAAGTCCTTCCACGCTCTCTTTTTTTTCTGTGAGTAAACAAACACTCCATATTCTGCTCTTTGTACTTTAGTTCTCGTAGCTGGCACTTGGTAACTCCGACTCTTGTAGCTAGCGTAACAACTTTATCCAACAACCTAAACTCTAGGCTCTGTGTGTTAGTCGTGTGAGCATTTTAAACTCCTTTGTCTCCTGACCCTAGTTTCTTTTAATACAAACTTTGTGCAACTAGATTGCTTGAAGTTAATCTTCTTGATCAGAATAGCCCGTAAATTACATACTAATAATATACAACCGTTTCAATCCACATGACGTTGCATATTACATTTGACGAGCCCTTGCCAGGCCCGGCAGAGCCTTTCTTCAAAGGGTGGGGAGAGCAGCGAACTTCTAACCTACAGCCAACGATTCAACGATGTCTACGACTACCACTGTCCTTTCCTGCTTTGTGTTCGCGGCCGATCGCTATTCGCTCTGAACCGGAGGTTACTTCAGCGTAACCGCCATGTAAAACCTGAAAAAAACCATAAAACCTACAACATCAACAACTGAAAACAACCATCTTTTGCAGACGTACAGTCAAGAAGATCAGCAGCAGATCAACTAGAAGTCAACAGAATCTTTCTTCTTCGGTTTATTGGTTAGAGAATCTACTTTAACACAAAGGTTCGAAAGAACAGTTTCCAATTCTCCAGTTTGTAAAGTTACATTTGCTACAGTTGCTTTCTTGTTCCCAGTAAAAATTCTTGTTCCTTTAGTACTTGTTCGGCTTCTACTGCCAACGTTTGCAAATCATCAAAAGACATGTCCGGCGTGTTTTCGACCATAACAGTTTGCCAATATCTGCTTTAAGTCCTTTCAGCAAGACATTTTTCTTCAATTATTCTCTCAAAGCTGCCCCAGCTGCACTTTTACAATATGCCTTTATATGCAGTTTGCCAATCCTACTTACAAAATCGTGAACTCTTTCTGTTTCAATTTGCTGCAACTGCTGTAGCTGCTTCTTATATGTCTCTACAGGAAATTTGTCGCTAAAACGTTCGATCATTTCTGTCTTCCAAACCTTATACGATATTTCCGGTCTCGGCAGGCTGCTAAGGAACATGGCAATCGCTTATAAACTGGAAGTAACGCTTGTGCAGATGTGCGTGCAAGTTTCGTAATCTTCAGGATATTTGTACGTAGGACTGCTGGAGACATCCCAAATTGCTGGGTTAAACCCGGGATTTCACCTTGTGGAACAGAAAATACGACAACCCAAACATTGTTTTCGTTGTTTGTGTAAAATATTCCATAAAATATATTAGTGTAACCTGGATATTTCCCAAGCAAATTGTACGTAATAGTCCACCAGGTAATAAATGTTGATTATTCCTTTATCCCGTCATCCGCAATTTTATATTGTCTGCAGCAATAACTAATTCAGATGAATACTAATATCCTTCATAAATCCTACGAAACGTAACGTTATAAGGAGTTCAAAATACACTATAGTGGGCCCTTATAGACTGAACTATTTAGTTTGTGTTTTGAATCGAAAAATCGTACGTTGTTCTCATTGATTTTTGGATTTCAAATTGCAAGGAACATAAGGTTTACAAGCATTCTATTGACCCGTAAGTTATTCACGTTGTATATTCCCTGCCACGCTTGTCTTTTGAAGAGTTTCCTGATGGTCTTCGTCTAGGGAAAAAAATGTGTTTACAGCGAGAAATGCTGGGCTAAGTAATGCATTTCTTAAGTATACAAAAGAATATGCAACAGTCATCGCACAACTGAACTTGGCGTGTCGAGTAATTTCTACTTTCTAGCTGGCCGAGATAGCAAGATCTCACTTGTTCCTACATAATATATCGGCTAATAAGAAGATCATGACGTCAATTAGATAAGGAATTCTATTACTGACTTCCGTGTTTTTATCATTCACCTTCAAATATATTTTGAATCTTGTTTTCGTTGTGTGCAGAACTGAATTTACTAAGATAAGAGTAAAAAAAACTAATTAAGTTTGTTTTATCAAACACTACATTTTTTATTGCCAAGTTTAGGGTCCACTTGGGTGAATTCAATTCAGCTTCGACAAAGCATTAATGCTTGTACAAGTGTGTACAGAATAATGGAATAAACGGCACATTCAACATTTGATATTGTCTGCGCAATCGTAATTACAAGACAAGCTGGAATTAACGATTTCACGTGGGATGCGCAGGCAGTTGATGTTTATACGAAGTTTTGTGGAAACTGGTTGTTGTATAATCGAGTAATACTGAAACACAATCTAAGCTAAATTCTCACTTTAGAGTTTGTTAGGCCTCCCGACGTTCCTTATTAGCCTGCCGAGACTGCAGTGGTAGCGGCATAGCGTAGAGTTGCATGCTCTGATGAATAGTGTCGTTCTTAAAAGGATAGTCGTCGCCAACCTTGAAGGTGTTGTAATCTATCTCGTGGATAAGCTCGAAAGAATAACCCTTGTCGTGCGTATAAGCTTTCTGGGAGTAAGCACTAGCAGCTACGGCGACAAATAATTCGATGCCTAATGCTTGGTGAGCCTCAGCTAAAACCGAGTAATTCATCTCCCTGGATAAGCTCATCCTTCTAAATTCGGGTTTCGTGTAGGTCCTTCCGAGGTCCAAATAGGCATTGACGTTGTACTTGGAGAACAAATTGGCTTCTTCGAACAGTTTATTCAGCAGCGCGTTATGAGTCTGTACCTTGGGCAGCATTGAAGCCAGTTTATCCACTTCCTGCTCAGTAGGGTCTTTGGGCTTGTCCTTGTAGATGATTTTACTGATAACAGTGCTGACAATTTCACCGTTTTCCGCAACCGCTTTACGACAGATGCCGGTCGCAAGTCGATTCCTGACCAAAGCCTCGTTATACTGTTGCTGCAAGGGGGTTTGTTCGAAGCGCAGGATATTGGTTATGGGACTGTCGCTGTCCCAGTACTTGCTTAGAAATTTCGCCGCCTCTACGACGCCCCGTGGAGAAATTTTGTCGATGATAATTCTAGGAACCCGTTTCGACGGAAAAGGCAGCTTCATCTTCCCTGTTTAAAAAAAGCAAATTGTGATGTTTTTGGAAAAACAAAAAACAAAGTTTGCCATTGGTGAAGGACCAAATGTTTAACGTTACAAATCTAGCTCCAAAAGATAGCATTATTCAAAATCAAACACATGGTCTGTATCTAGCTCTAATTTGGCTTCTTCCCGAGGAAATAACGAGGCTTTGAAAGCTTAAGAACGTTTTGCTTATTGAGTTTCCCCGTTGTTTGCTGACTGATGAAAAACTTGTCCAATACGTTAATCTATGAATGAACTGTTTAGACCGGCTGTTGAAAACTGAACCCACATGAGCTTTTTGAAATGTGGTCCTCAGATAAAATGCACCTTTTAGTTTTGCTGAAAAGTGTTTAAATAATAGGCTTCCTATTGGATAAAATACAGTACCTGACTTCTGAACGTTTGAAGTATAGCTAGTACAACTGATGCACTCCAACTTTCCAGATCGAATAATTGAGTGTGAGCTTGAAAGAGCTTTTACAACAGGGCTTCTAAATGAGATGGTACATGATCGTATCACTTGTACCTTGATGCACTTTCATAATGGCAACCACCTCTTCAACCCTAAGTTCCCTCCTTTGCTTTAATAGCAGCAACCTTTGCATACCGTAGATAATGAACAGCAGTACTTTGCACAAGGGTTGGACTGTACGGACACGATCACTGTTTTTTACAAACCGTGTACACGTGTATCAACCCAACTGGCCCTATACATGATCGGCTTGGACTTCTTCTATATATGTAAATCAAACAGAAATTAAGGCCACAACACCAGAAAAATGAAACAGACTCGTATGATATCGAAAAGGTAACAAAGCAACACCAAACTGTTTGATTACAAACAACAAAATACTCGGTGAATATGTCAAAATGTTGAGGGGAGGGTACATAGTGTGGGTTGCGCAATTATACAGGTTCAAGTCATTCATTAACGGTATAATATGCATCAGTAATATGCTTCGGCGAATGAACCGTTTTACGGTTCATTTTCGGTTCCCATGAAAATTGGGTCGGTTCGTTCTGGTTCTGGTTCTCATCGAGTTCAAATGATCCGGCTCACTTTTCACGGTTCACAGTAATGCGAGCCGCTCATGAGCCGCTCAAAAAACGGTTCAGAGCCGCCAATCTCTGTATATAGCATAACGTTTCATGGTATGTCACTTTGTCTCCAATGGTGCAAAACGCTTTAAATTCCTCTGTTAACGTTAGTCTAGCCTGTCTGGTCCAAGGACAGCAATGATGCCCTTGAAGTTCATATACGGGTCCTCTTATCACACTGTAAAAAACCGATATTGCGTAGTTTGGCTATATCCAAGCAGCCTATATTTAAAACCAAAAGGTCGTAGTACAGAATACGATGGAAAAACCGCTCCCAATCCGTTTTTTCGTAACATGTTTGAGTTGTAATACAACCAAATGTTTGTTACTGTAAGGAATAAATATTCTATAGGCTTGTGACAATCAAACAACAATGCCGTGATACATTGATGGAAAGATGATCAGAACATGATTACAATAAATTATACCCCCTTGAAAAATGGATGGTTCATGAATGTGAGTTTCTTCTATGTTAATACCAAGGTTAAAAATACCGTAAGTAAAAACCATGTTCGGTACGTTGTTGGATCCTGGTTGGATGCACGTATTATGACGCTTATATCGCAGGTATAAACTCGTGCTAAGAAAACCATCATTTTGTGGAGGTTTAAACATTTCGCGGTTGTATTACGAAATACGAGACTGGCATGACAACGGAACAGCTTGGCTAAGACCTCCTGTGTTCAGTTACAATTCTGTTCCATTTAAATTATCTTCCTATTTTTTGTACTTTAGTATGGGGGCCGTTCCCGACAGTTCATATAAAAATAATATATTACGCATATAACTGAAAAATAGCTTCTAGCCCACTAATATTGCCGTAACCTTTGCAATTATGTTCATAAGATTAAAGATCTAATCTAAAAGAATCAAGAGTTAAATTTGTAAGCTTTCAAAGATAATAAGGCAACAGTTAAATATTTAATGTGAAAAACTTACGAATTAAATTCTTCATGTTTCAAAGTTCAACCAGCAAGTATGTGCAGTTTAGCTTAATACATTGTGCGCTTACGTGTGTGAACCTTGCGGACGTAAATCGTAAAGTTTGCGACTTTAATGCATTAACTTTTAACCCAAAACCTGTAATCTTTCAGAGCATACTACGGTTATTTGCAAAATTAGACTTGAAACCTTTCGACTCGATTTCTGTAAACTTACGAATTCAATTCGAAATCTTTCAGCTCTAATGGCGTAATCTTTCAGCTTTAATTCTTCAATCTTTCAAGGTTTTAGCCGAAATCTTTCACCGTTCAGTTCAAAAGTGTTAATATCATTTCTTGATTTAAGACGTTTGAAGTACTTAACATTGTGCGTTTAATTATCTAAGTTTGTGATGTTAACTTTAAGTTGTCATCGCCAGAATTACGAAAGAAAGTGCCAATTTGTTGCGTATGGTACGAGTTATTTCGCTCTGAAAGATGTATTAATTACGCATGAAAGATGCGCGCCATCTGTGGAATGAAAAACGCACTGTCTGCAGTTGCTATCGATAACTAATGTTATCGATCTGGTCGTCATAATTCACAGTCGATCACAGTCGTTGTGTCAGACGATCCCTTATTTGTAATGTAAACAAACTTACTTGATCTCATGGAAAGCAACAATACCCTTGAAAGTTTTCTATGCCAAATTGGCGAAGAGAGATGCCTGGAGAATTTTCAAAGGCACAAGGTAACTACTTAAATTGCACTTTATTGTCCCTTCTTTACCAAACAGGACGTTTATTCACTTGGCACCTGTAGGTT